>WYDI02011375.1:10771-31654 GCA_009867235.2 Psittacus erithacus
TGTGAATGCTCCATGCCTGGCGGTGTTCAAGGCCAGGTTGGACAGAGCCTTGGGTGACATGGTTTAGTGTGAGGTGTTCTTGCCCATGGCAAGGGGATTGGAACTAGATGATCTTAAGGTCCTTTCCAAGCCTAACAGTTCTATGATTCTATGATATGTTAGATACTATTTTTACAACCCATCATGTCACTGGTCATAAGTCCACTTTCCCCACAAAGCTATCTGATCAAGTGCAAATTTGGTTCTTTTGATTTTTAGTTAAATGATTTGTTGTGCTGTTTTGTTTTGGTTTTTGACAAACCACTACTGTAACGTGTGTTTATTTTCTTTTCCAGAGGCTTTCAGTGATGTTCAGAGCTCCATCTACAGAACAGCCCTAAAACTACGCTCAGTCCAAAGTCTCTGCCAGTGTTAGTAGCTGAAGAGAATCCTGTGCTTTGACAGTGAGAATCTGTAACAAAACTTGTACTGCTGTTACCATGAGTTATTATGCTACTTTGCTCTCTCATTTTCCACCTGAGATTCTCAGAATGTGTTACAAGCACTTAAGAGCTAGGTAGTACTTCAAATTGTCTTTTTTTCCCCTTTTGAATGTCAGTGGAAATACATTAATAAAATTCTAAAGGCATGAGAGAATCAAATTATTATTACAATCTGAAACACTGCTATGCAGACATCACTGGCGATTATGAATCATTATCTGTATATTCTTATTCTAGTTAAACATAAAATTCTCATGTGTTTCTTATGAGTCAATTTATTGGAAATGATCGTGGATTATCAAAAATGCATTGACATGAATAATTATTAATGCTATAAGTATTAATGAGAAAAAATTAAACGTGATAGAACGCAAAACCCACACTCATTCTCCCTGTCACCTAGCTACTGGATGTAAATTCCATATTGAGCTAAAATGCATGAAATTCTTGAATTTTCCATCTGAAACAGTCTATTGCTGAAAATGCACAACACTGTAAGTGATGTCTTCATAGAATCAGAATGGTTTGGGCTGAAAAGGACCTTAAGATCATCTAGTTCCAACCCTCCTGCTATGAGAAGGGACATCTCACACTAAACTGCGTCACCTAAGACTGTGAAACCTGGCCTTGAGCACTGCCAGGGATGGAGCATTCACAATTTCCTTGGGCAACCCATTCCAGTGCCTCACCATCCTCACAGTAAAGAACTTCTTCCTTATATCTAATGTAAACTTCCCCTGTTTAAGTTTTAACCTGTTACCCCTTGTCCTATCACTACAGTCCCTAATGAAGAGTCCCTCCCCAGCATCCTTATAGGCCCCCTTCAGATACTGGAAAGCTGCTATGAGGTCTCCACGCTGCGGTCTCCACATCTTCTCCAGGCTGAACAACCCCAACTTTCTCAGCCTGTCTTTATATAGGAGGTGCTCCAGTCCTCTGATCATCCTTGTTGCCCTCCTCTGGACTTGCTCCAACAGTTCCATGTCCTTTTTATGTTGAGGACACCAGAACTGTACACAGTACTCCAAGTAAGGTCTCATGAGACCAGGTTGCCCAGAAAAGATGACTAGTCTGTGGGTCTTGGCCATATTTTTGCATTTGGGCATGCCCTTCTATAAATGTATTTAATCTGATCTCAGCCTGATGTGGTAAATCTGCCTGGTGCCAATTCACACAGCTTTATATTAGTTCTGTTGCCTACTCCTCCATGTCTCCTCTAAGCACTCATAGCACCTGTCCCAGTTACTCTCCTCCTCCTTGAACACTGGTGACCAGAATTGCACATGGTTTTCCAGATTGAGATTCACCAGTGTTTCACACTAATATCTTCCCATCTGCATTGGAAAGATCATAGGACATATTCTAGGTTCTTTGCTTGTTCTGGAGTTTACGAAATACCTATCTATACATAGAATTAAAGTTAGGTCTGTAATTTGGATGCAGTTAATCATACTATTACTCTCTATAATTTGGTTGCAGTTAATCATGCTATTTTGTTTCTTTTTTATCTATCCCAAAATTATATCCAGGGAATTTTAGTTCAGCTGTTCTATCTTTGTAGCCTCCCAAGTTTTGCTACATCTATAGACAGCAATATCTTTCCTAGATTATTTCTTTTTAAATATTGCATGCTGTTTTAGACTTTATCTAACAGACTTGTCTTAGCTAGACACTTCTAATGAAAAAATAGTTGAGCTTCCATTCATGAAAAGGCAGGGATTCTCATTCATTTCTCCCTTAATTTTTCCACAGTGGATTTGATTGATGTTTCTCTGATTCAGCACACCCTGTCAAGTGAACTGAGCCAGAGGGAAAAGCAGATTTCTCTGAAAGTGCAGCACATCTCTGGAATGCTGACTGAACTGTTCCAAAGGGCGAGGTTAGAAAAACCAGGCCAAATAGATCCAAGAGCTGCTGATTTCACATTGAGCCTGCTTGCTGCCATGTATGACAGGTGAGAGGAAGCACAGATGTAAATCCATCACAAAGTATTGCTCGGCTAAGTCTGTTTCTGCCACTCTTATAGCAGTTAGGTATCAAACTTCTACCTTTTGGTGACGTTTTGCTTGGTATACACAACAGGAGAAGTTCACCTATAACAATATGAGGCACAAAGCTTTATCAGAGAAAGTGGTCAAATGTTTCCAAAATTATCTAGAAGCCCAGATTTCTGCCAGTCCATGCTAAGTTTTTCTGTGAACAGTTTTACATGGAGTAGCTCTTCTTTTGGCTGCCAAGATTTTTTTATATAGTCCTGAAAAAGAATGCATATTTGCCTTTGAATTACAGTACCCATAGAAAGGTCAAGAATTTGCTAGTCACCTTTCATTATTTATTTTTCTCCAGCTTAAAAAGTTCATCAGCTAATTATGAAACAAAAGTACAGTCTTATAACTAAGCTGATCAGCTAACCCCTGTAAAGAGCAAATAGTTTCTGTGAATAATAAGAAAGCAGCTCACAGAGTGTACTTACCTCATGTATTGTTTGTGAATAATGAATTAATTGACCAAATGTGGGTTGGGTTGTGACCCATTTAAAAGGCAAAGGCTAAGTTAATTTTATAATTTATTCACTACAGATGAAATTTATTCCATTCTACATCAGAGCGAAGTTTCTTACAGAAAGTGAGACGTAAGAGGTCTGCAGGACTTTTTCTTCAATCACTGGTCATTCATATGATCACTGCTGCTTATGGTCCTATGTTAGGGGAGGGTTTTGTACTTGAAAAATCAGTTAAGATTAAGAATAAACTGGTGTATTATGAAACAAAGCTAGAGACATCAAGAGTATGTTGTAATTTGTGTGCACTGTACAGAAATTATTAAAAGAATCTTCTTAACAGGACTATCTTGGTCTTTTTTCTGGTTTCTTAGGACAGTGTGCAATTTTACTGTTGCTGTAATTACTTTAAAATTAATTATAAGTTTCTTGCCGTGTATGTAGGCTAGAAAAAGCTTATTAAAGTTTTCTTCTAATCAGGGAATCTCTGTACAGAGTGCTGTTGTCTGCTGTAAACACTGGAAAGTATTTCATGGCAAGATCACATAAGGGCTTTTCCTCATTTTTGTGGTGTCTTAATAAATTCCGTAAACCGTCATGAGGAGTTGTGTTTATATACTTTAGTTTTGATCTTGGACATCTTTTCTATGAAAGTTTTGGAAAACCTCAATATATAAATTCAAAATCTGTAAGATTTTGACCAACAATTTCCCATGCAGCCCATAATCTAGGAAGTGTATCGCAGCTTTATGCAGTATGCTCTGGAAAAACACAATTTAGCTAAGGATTCTTAAAGACAATTTTCTGTAATGGTATTTTGAGGTGCAATACTGCTTTGCAAAAGTAATATCTTAAATATAGAATTTCAAGATTTCAATTCATGTCTGCTTTGTTTTCACATAAAAAACCATTTTTCCATTAGGTGCCTATGTCGCAAACTTGGGTTCTAAATTAAGCTACATTCTTTGTGGTCAGATAGTCAAAACTGAAGTCTTGCTCTTACATATGTCCTTTTGATAAAATTGAGTTGCAGTGAAATTAAAGGGAATCAGCCCAAAAGGGGCTCAGTGAAGATCTGGTGATGCCTGATGTTATAATACAAAACCAGGATTATAATCCTGCTTTCTCTTTCATATTTCAGAAGGCTTTCCACAGATGAAAAGCAGATTTTTTTTTAGGGCATGTCTGTAAATGAAATGAAAATGAAATTTTACTAGGAATGTGAGGTCTTTGAAGGAAATGCTTTCTTTTTGTTTTGTGATTGCATGACATCTTGAACAGTTAACTCTAGTTACATTCAGTGACAAGGGGTCCTAGACATAAAATATCACTAAAGTGTGACATCAGTTGTGTACATATAAAAGGAGAGGAGTCTTGAAGTTTTCTTCCAACATAGCAATATTTGTTCTTCAGAGGTTTCAGTTTTCACATTCTCAGTGACTGTGGTGCATTTTACTTTATTTTCCTAGATCTGGAAGAGGTTATATCAAAGCTAGATCTGCTGCAGTTGCCCTAATTGCCCTTTCAGGAGACACTCTACTGGCTAAATACAGAGGTGGGAAATGTATGATTTTATACACTGCCTGAAATACTGAATGTTGAGAAAAATCTCCATTGTGATCTTTTTACTTTAAAAGGGAATACAGCTCTGCCATACAAAAAGTTGACTATGTTAACTCCTTAGAGAAAGGCTGATGCAGGAGAATACTTTTCCATCAATATCCTTAGTCATCTTTGCATAAAGATGAATAACGATCACAACAAGTCATAGTAAAGTTTAAGATAAGTAGAGCTTAAAAATGAAGGTCAAGTTCTTTTTGCTTAGCAGAAAAAAACCAGAAAGTCCCTAGTTTCAAATGTCATTGAATTAGAAAGCAGTTTTATATATTTGATCCAGGAAGATTTTTTAGACAAAAGTGCTTTAAAAGACTGAGTAAAATAGATAAAGGTAGCCCAATGCAATGTGCAACACAAAGATTTCTGCTTGGATTAAATGCTCAAAATGGAGAGCAAATGGACCACAAGTGGCATATTGGCCTCATATTCTCCGACTGCATATTGTGTAGTTCCTTCCGAATGACAATTGGAATTAACAATTCACAATTAAGATAGGACCTATCTTGCATAAACAAATTTAAATATTTTTCTTACAGCCATGAAAGTTTTTCCTTCATCCTTACCTGTCTTAACTGCCAGGAATAAGGAATTGTCATAATATCCTCACTTTCTTTTTCTTTTCCCTGCCTGTAGGAAGAAATTATTGTCACAGCAGTCGCTGAACGCCTATTATAGAGACAATAAAGGGGAACTTTCTTGAGGGGTTTATTTGGTAGACTGCAGTCATCATGTAGGTAGTTTGAGAATGAGTAGCTAGAAGACACTTTAGGCTCTGCCAGGATTCCAGTTTCTTTCCTCTGGCTGTTTTCAGCTTTCTTCCAATTTTATGCTGTCCCTGATGGGAAGATGGCCTTGATCACCCGCAGTGCCCTGAGAAGCCTACTAACAGACTTAAATCAGGTAATGCTACCTCAGTGGTGTTACACAACATCTTGGAGAAGTATCTAGGAGAAAAAAATACGTGGTTGCTACATTTTATATCCAGTTACATTATTGAACTAAAGTCAGTGGGGCACTATGCAGACATAGGGAGCTACCATGAGAAGTAGATAAAAGAATCAAATTCTCCAGCTTTTCTCAGTCAGCGTCACCACTTGCATCCATGCCTCTGTGTGTTCATTTTTAATGGAGCTTACATGGCCTGGGAACAGCTGCATACAGCTGTTCCTAAAGTGACTCCAAACTTCGAATGTTCAAACTCACTAGAATTGCTTGCAGTTGCAGAAAAATGCCTTAGCATATATGTATTTCCAGCTGAACTGGTGCTGAAAATGGGATCTGAAAATGACCCCTGTGGTTAAAATCCAGTGTCCTTCAGTATTCTAGTGTGGCAACATAGCATGTAGATCCATTTCAGTAAGTGAGCTGGAAGCAAATCATTCTGACACATACTTAACTATGAAATTGCATGCTGATGGTATGAATATGAACAGAATTTTTTCAGAACACTGTGTAAAATGGCATTTCTATAGATACTTCACCATCTGTGTGCTGTCACCATCTCAGCAGAGCATGATGGGAACATCTGTTTTTTATTGAGGTGTTTTTGAGCCTTCCTTCTTGATGCAGATACCAGCCATTGTGGGAGAAGGCTGCACTTTGTCTTGTGTGGAAATTGCAACTCGCAGCTGTTTCCATGGGGTGAGTGAAATTATGATGTCCTGTGAAATGATCGTCAGTGTTGCTGGCTGATTAAAATTGCAAGCGTATCACCATATAACATACACCAGTATCTACTTCTAAGGGGCAGGACCGATTATCGGTCTCACAGTATAGGAGGATTTATAGCTATAGAAAAGGTCCTCAGTAAGACTACTGAAGACTTGCATTTATTGCAAGCCTTTTAGAACCCAGTAACATTTTACATGAAAATCTATGCTAGCAGAGTCAACTATCAGCTTTTATTAAGAACTATAGATGAGAAGCCAGTTCTTTTGATGTAAACAGCTGAACTTGAGACATGTATTTTTTTCAGGTTCTGAATTCAGCAATTGTTGAAGAAAAATTCGTGTCTTGGCTAAGATCGGAGCCTGCTGTTCTCCTGTGGCTCCCTACGTGTTACAGATTATCAGCTGCAGCAATGGTTTCGCACCGAGCCAGATGTAAAGTCTGCAAAATTTTTCCCATTACAGGCCTCAGGTGTGTGAGTAATTACTGCAGTCTATAGCATCCGCATAAATAGTTCTTACCACTGTTTGCATATCTTACAGGCTCTAACTGCTGTATTAAGCAAAAAATCTTTGGAAATAATCTAATTTAACAAGTAAGGCAGGGAAAGAAAGAACCATTACAGCCTAGTGCTCAAGCCTGCATCCTGCTTCTCTTTAGTTCACTAGCAGACATGATTATGGAGATTTACTGAAAGTAAACTGGCAGTTCAGTGGTAAAGCAAATTAAACCTGTGTATCTCATTTCTTAGTTCTTTATCCCATAAACAGGTGCATCAACTGGCTAGTTAAGTTATCCATCGTAGTATCTTACTGACCTAAGTAATGGTACAAAATGGCCTAATGGTATAAAAAGAACACTATCCATTATATACTTACCAGAATGTTCAGAAAAGAATTTTACTGTTCCTCTCTTCTCACTAATAGTAAGCCTGCAGGTTTAGTTTTTTGTATTTTTGGGGTTTTTTTCAAAGTTGCAAATCCTATGTCAATAATGTAATGATATTACAGTTCCATAAGAGCAGCAAATAGAGGTAAGTTGAGGCCTCAGAAGCATATGAAGACATAACTGTATTCTGAGAAACTGTGCTAGAAAAACTGTTTCTTCCTTGAATTGAATTTTGATGCAGAAATAAATGATACCAGTGTCATTAGTGGGTTCTGGAGAATAACAGAACAAAATCACTCTTGAATTCAGAGAATGCTGAAGAAAGTCGTTATTCTAACAAAGGTGCTTCTCTGCATTTCTGAACCCAGGAATCTGGATTTCTAGTAATCATGCTCGCTTACACCAAGTTCTTACTTGTGGGGAAGTAACTTAATCCTTCTGTTTTCCCTTACAGGTATCGCTGTCTGAAGTGCCTCAGTTTTGACCTTTGCCAAGTCTGCTTTTTCACTGGCCGTCTCAGCAAACCACATAAGAGGTCACATCCTGTTATGGAACACTGTGTGCAGGTGAAGTCCCATTGTACTGATTCATTTCCCTATTCAGGTTTTTCATGTAGGCAAGTAGGCAGTAGACTCTTGAAGTACGTTGATTATGAAATTCTGTGTGTATTACCCATAATGGGCATGACATATTAGTGAGTCAGGAAAAGGAAAAAAGGGGGCTTCTAACTTTAGATGGAGTGTTTAGTTCTGAATAGAGCCATGAAATGTCATAGTGCAAGTCCTCTTCCTAAGAAGTTTTATGGCAAGTTTGCTATTTGCAGATTATCCTTAAGCCTGAGGAAAGGGCGATCAGTGTGCCTCAGTGCTTCTTCTCAATCCCAATGTGGACTCATTCAGAAATTGATTGAAGTTGTACAAAATCCTGCATGAAATGTCCTTTATTTCAGAGCTTTTTCACTTTATTGCAAGCTATTTGGACTCATTTGTCTCTGTCAGGGATGCAGCACAAAGAGGCAGCATGGACCCAGTTAAATTCACATCACATATTTGGGCTCTGTTACAGGGGCAACTTGTACTGTCATCACGCTGGTGGCAAACTTCAACACTGTGAATTTGTATTTGGAAGATGAGTTTTGTTTCAAAATGAAATCCCTTCCCTCTCCTATACTGTCTGACATTGAGCTTTCCCACATTATTTCTGCAATATTTCAACTGGATCACTGAACATACTAACCCTGTAAATATTTTTTTTTGGCAAAAATCTACACCAAAATTAAAAAGATAAGCTACTCACTCACTATGACAGATAACATTTTTATCTCTTTTGTGTGTGACTTAGAAGAATCAGTAGTAAACCACTTTTCCCAAACCTTCCACTCTTAGCTGATGCTGTCCTTGGCTGGGTAAGTTTTCACAATGTGTTTGCCAGGGAGTGGGCTACTGACTCGGGATTTGGAATACCAGCACCGTTTTTCCTTTCCATGCTGACACCTTGTGGTAAAGTTATTACCATGTTGAGAAATTAATAGGAGGCATGCTGTTTGTTCTCTTTGTATTTCCCTGTTCAGTCTGTCAGGGCTCACCCTGTGTTCTGCAGCAGTCGCTTCCTGGGGCAGAATTGGTTTGTATCTTCCTATAATACAGCTGCTGAGCTTAGTTGTTGTACTTGAGCCTGACACTGCTGTGACAAATAGAAGTGTGGGGTTTACTATACTGTGTGAGAGCAGGATGTGAGGCACAGAAGGCTGTACCTATTAACACATCATACAAGTATAAAAGTACTTCTGCTCATTGATCAAGAGGGAGCTTTGATACTAGTCAGGCAGAATTATTGTTGTGACTATGAGCTTAATCACTGTAGCTACCAGAATCCTGGATTAGGCATTTCCAGGCTGCCTCATTTTGGCCCAGGCAGAGTGTTTTGCTTACTTAACAGAACTGGAGGCATTCTTGCCTGTAGTCCTGCATTATCATCCACCTCAGCTTCCCTTCCAGGGCTCAAACAGTAGCTGTGAGCCTCTTCAATTGTTGAAGAGGTGGACCTTTGCTTCCTTATGTCTTGTCTTTGCATTGGACTGTGTCTACTTCTGGGCAGTGCCTGTTTGAAAATTCACTTCCTTCTTTATTATCCCTCATTCCAATAGATGTCAGCAAAGGCGAACGCAAAGCACTTTCTCCACACCATCAGAAATAACCTGTTTCAAGAGCGCTGCAGGAGAAAGGAGTCTCAGAGAAGGAGGGCTCTGGAGGCAGTGGAGGAGATGTACTTCCATACCCACAAAAAGACTTTGTGAGTTTCTGTTTCCAAAGAGTTTATGATCTCTGAAAAGTATCTCAGGCTGTGGATATTGCTTGATGATGTCCTTCGAGTAAGTGATTTTGTTATGCAGACACCATGTCATGATTTTTCCATTAAAAAGGGAGAGCATAAATGGGAAGTTGCTGCACATTGTTCTGTAGCTTAACCATGATTACCATGTTGACAACGTAATGACCAGTTGTCTTATAAAACATAACATGCTTGTGTCTTACTTCCCTCATTCCTTACGTCATCTCTCTCTCCGTGCCATTTTTTACGCTCAGTCTAGGGTCAAGAATTGCAAATATTTAGTACTGGTTTTAAGCAGCTCCTCTGTGACAGACTCACTGGAAATTAATTGTGAATGCTTTCCACATGAGACCTGCAGCGGGTTCACTTACAGTCATTCTACCCAAGCCTTACTGGGTTGAAAATCCCACAAAAAAAATTTGGGATTGCTCAAAATAGTGAGTAGCTGATATCACCATTCCAATACATTCAGATCATTTCTATGTGCTTTTAGTTAACATTAAGTTAATTACTGTATTTCCATTGGTCACAGTGGTTAATAGTGACCATTGGAGGTCATGTTGTGACTTTCCCCTGTAGTTTTTCCTTCCTTGCTCTGAGATTTTTGTTGATATTTAGGTGTAGAAACTGAAGGGAGTGATTATACGAGGTAAGCTCTATGAACATACAAAGGATAAGATTCCTTCCTAGTTATGTAAAGACCCAGCAACTCTCTTGCATCTCGCATGTGTTCTCCAAATCAAGCTTCATTTAGACTGAAATAGGGAAAAAATGATCACTCCTCTCTAAAGTAATTAATTTAATTCTTGTGTGAAGGAAGAGAAAAATCTGTTTCTAAAACTTGATTATGCTACACTGCTAGGTAAGTATGTTGCTATTAGACACCAATTTTTTATATACAGTAAAGATCAATGGATGATAGTTATGGTGATGCTTATAGAGAAAATTATTTCAGTATTTGTTTTTTAGACTGTGGTAAAATGCAAAACATTTTTACTGCTAACATTTCCCAACTAGTGACAAAAAATATTTCTTCATTTTGAATGTCATTTAATCCTTCTGGGAACAATCAAGATTTCTCTGTAATTCTGTGGGGGGTTGCTTGCCTAATGCTTTGGTAGCAATGAGAGAAAGAAGAATTTGTTTGGGGTTGCTGTTATAGCTGTTAGTGGGGCTGATAGGTACCTGGACTTTTCCTAGAACAGAAGGTCTGAATGGCAGGGTATCTGGCCCTTTGCTATCTTTTTGTAGTTGAATTTCCAAACATATTTAGATCTCTACTGAAGGAAGCAAAAAAGACAAGCAGCAAATTGCACTGATACTAACTAGGTGGAAAGAAGAACCTGTTGCTGAGATTCTGTTGAAAGAGTGGAATTTTTTCATTCTTTCAGCTAAAATATGCCATCAAACAGCTAAACTATACTTCGTGCTTATTCAGTAGCACAGCTGTCTGTCTATTTACAGTGCATTAATTTTATTTTGATCTTTCTGGGTACCAAAACCATATAACGATTGATCCTTTCTCTACTCTTTACTTCTTTGTTGGTATACAGTCCCCCTGAAGAACTCAGTGCTTCACCACTACATGGCCCTGAAAACCTGTCTTTCCCAGTGGACAGATCTGTCCTAGAGTCACCAAAGTTCATATCTGAAAACAGAACTGTAGTGCAGAAGAGTGAGAATAACATCAAGACACCAGTGCGAGGCAACACAGAAACTCAGGTGAGCAAAACATGAACCTGAAATAGTGCTAAAGCTGTGAAGAAGACCTACCAAGGAAACTATCTATTTACCTTCTAATTACCAGTGAAAAAGAAATGTGATGGGCAGCTTCCCCTTTCTGTTAATTTTTCATTTATGGAAAAAAATGTGGAGTCTGAAAACTTAGTGAAGCTTCAATTTGATACCTTTCCCAGATTAGTGACTAACTCTTTGACTTCAGTGACCTTGAGAAGTATTTGTAAGAATATTTGCTCTGTTAGTTTTCATTTTTTCCCAAGTGGTCTTAGTTAAAGACAGCATTAAAGGCAAGCTAAGACTGAGGCCTCTCTCTATTCTGACAGAAAAAAATGCCATCCTGTCTTCCAACTGCAGGCAAATGTCAAGGAAGGACATCTTAATTCTTATTAGACTCAGGCCATTTTTGTCACCATGGCAATAGCTAGAGGACAGAATGGGCCCTTCTTCAAGATAAACCCAGAGTAGTGTCCACTTCAACTAAAATAACTCATACATAAAAGCTCTCCACTAATCCATTTCCAGGTTCCCTGCATAGAAAGAATGCTAGAGGAGAGGGTAGGACAGTGTAGGTAAAAATAAGTGCAGAGCAGTGTTTTCTTTCTATATTTATTTGAAAGGTTTGTAGCTCTGCATGTACTAAGAATACAGGGAACACTGGGTTGTGTTCAAACCACTCTGTGTTATCCACTCTTCTTGTTCTTCCCAGAAGCCAGAGGTGCAGTAGCTGAGAACTAGCATGTGCATGACAGGTCATTTAGTCTACCACTCCTGTGATGCGTTTTGAAAGATCTCTCTTTTAGGACTCTGCTGCCCAGCTTGAGCTATAGTGGCAGCCAGCACATATCTGCAGGGGGAGCAGTAGGCAGACATTGCTTAAGCATATAATTTTGATGGCTGGCATTTGTTGATTTAGAAGACATTAAGATGGGACTTCCATCCCTATATTGGGATTCTGTCATGTGCATTGCTCTCTTGTTCATTTTCTGTCTGGGCTGAGAATTCTTTTAGAGCAGTTTTATACTGATTTCCAACATCTTGTAGTGCAGATTATTTCAGTGTTGCTTAAAAAGATGCAGACCATAATCCAAATTATAGCTTTTAATAGAATCCAAAATCTTGGAGGTGCTGAGGCCCCAGCTCTGAGCCTTAAAATTTCCTGTCAGCCTTGATTCCAGCCCAACTTATACCATGCCTCTAAAGCAGCTTACCTCTAATGCAGTGTTTGTCTCCCTGACTTCTGGGCTACTGTCTCCTGCATGGTCCAGAGACTGCTACTTCCATTCAAAGACCAGGAGACTTCTCTCTTCTACATCCAGTCTCTCCCTCCATCTACTTGTCCCAGAGCAGTTGTGGGACTTCACAGAATTATAGAATCACAGAATGGTTTGGGTTGGAAGTGACTTTAAAGATCATCTCATTCCTGCCATGGGCAGGGACACTTCCCACTACACCAGGTTGCTCAAAGCCCCATCCAACCTGGCCTTGAACACTGCCAGGGATGGGGCAGCCAAAGCTACTGTGTCCAGCCAGTTCAAGTGTCTCACTACCCAAATCAGAATATTCCATTCAACAGAAATTCCAGGGAATGAGGGTTTTGTTTTAATGTAAAACAAAGCAAGTTCTCATACACTTAGAATTCATCACAGGACAATAAATTTGCTTTATAGAGTAAATTTTGCAGTCAGTTCTATAGCCATTGAAAATACTTTAATGCATCAGATGACTGCAATCAGTTACATTAAAAAAATCAGCAAATAAATCTGCAAGACACACCAAATTCCAAATTTGCCATGCCTTCTCGTAGCAAAATTTGCATAGAAAATGAAATGTTATTGCTGATAAAGTTATGAACAGATACTTTTCTTTACAGGCAATAGCCTCTTCTGAAGCAGATGTGTTAAAAATGCACAAATCCATTAGAAGTATTCATAATGAGAGCAGGTAGGTAAATGCAGTAGTATGATGACTGAATCTACTCTATTTCCTACAGTATGCTCAGTTCCCTCTGTTCCTGTTTTGTTTCATTCTCATGAGTCAATGTACAATTATTGCTCCAAACTCACACAAGGGCACCTCAAGACTAGATCAAAATAATTGCATTTTCATTGTAAGTCTGTGTCTTTACACCACTCTATTCTCACATGAGAAGACAAAGAGAGATGACAAAGATCTTCAGCTTTCATTTAGATTAGCAGTAGTTGAGAGGATATCTGGGAAGCCTGCTCCTGAAACACTGCATCACCCTCTGACCCAGAGCTTATCATATAACTGGGTAATGTATCACATTACTTATGGGAAGCTCTTTGTTCTTTCTGCTGGACCAACTTCCAGCATTTACGTGCCTGTTCACACAACTGGGCTGAGTTAGTTGAAGGTAGTCACTATATTACAGTAAAGATCCATTAAATGCTGTTCTAAGGGACCACTTTAATACTAATTTTAATTTTAAAAGGTTTGACTTGCATAATTCCAGTGAAACCGATGTGGCTTTTGTCTGTGGCCAGCACATACCCAAAAGGAAGTGAATCAGATGAACTTCTGGACATAACTAAGCAAGGGAGATAACTTTTTCAGCTGTGTGTTGTGAAGTAGTTGGTTTAGTACTACAGTGTCAACAAATTTTTCTGTCAGTCTCCACCTTAGCCGTAGGGAAAACAAAACTGTATTTCTACCCTGACTTCTTAGAAAAATACCAACTCTAGAACAGAGATTTGGGTGGTATTTTTGTCAGACTGTGCTCCAAGTAGGTAATTTCTACATCTTCCGTGGTGTGTGTGGGAGGGTGGCACTTCTCGCTGCAAACATGACAGGATCTTTTCAAGGACAAGTGGCCTATGCAGGAACTATTTGTCTCATCAAACAAGCTGCACAGAAGGAACTCAGGCAAAGGGACAGAGGCAGCTTTTACTCCTTTGCTGCCCAGGTGGAAATTATGGAAATCTTCCAGGTTGGGGAGTTGCCTTAAGTGGTTTGCTTTTAGATAGAGGGACTGCTATAATGTCTCTCCTGTTGCAACCACCTTTATGGGAAAAGTAAAACCCCAAGATGCAAAGCCCAGTCTTGGCCATAGTTCCACTCAGTTTGCATCTTTCCTCATCTAAAACACTCCTATTGTTGCTAATTCCATGGCTACAGCCCAATTCCTATAATACTGGCCTCTAACCCCAAGGCTGACAAAATTTCCTGAACTGGCAAATAGGAGAGAAAGCTTGTGCTACAGTGTTTGCTCTTTTCCATGACTGCATATGTTTATGTGTGTGATCTAGCAAAATTCCCACCCTCCTGTGTTCCTTGGCAGGTACATAAAGAAACAGTTCAACAAGTGGAAGGGCAAAATGCTATTTCTTCACAACTGTCAGGAAGACAAAAGCTGCAAAATAGAGGCAAAGCTACAAAGCCTGAGAGCAAGCCATGAAAACCTACAAATGAAGTTGCAACAAATGAAGCAAGAAGTAAAGGTATAGTGATA
Organism: Psittacus erithacus; assembly: GCA_009867235.2. NCBI lineage: Eukaryota > Metazoa > Chordata > Aves > Psittaciformes > Psittacidae > Psittacus > Psittacus erithacus. Next base: position 25,467 of record WYDI02011375.1, read on the forward strand.
AATAGAGCAAAAATATTCATAGCTATGGGCAATTACTGAACACTAACTACTCCTTCTGCTACACATCAGCACTCTTGATACTATTTTGTGCAGCTTCCACTTGTCTGCTTAGGGTCTTGCCTTCAGAGGAAGCAGTTAAGTTCTTTGTAGCAGGGATTTACTTGTCATTCTGTATATATTTAGCATCAAGCACAGACACCTGTGTCTGGGATATTTAGATACCATGGCAGTTAAAATAATGACAGGATATTCCAATACAGTAAGAAGATGAGTGAGAAAATGGTTTCCAACAGAAGTGTTTGATACTTCATTGCAGTCTTTTCTTTAGAGTTCTGTGTTGGCACTGAATAAATAAAATACTCTTTTTATTCAAACAAAATATTTTATTTCCTTTAAATTGCATTGACTCTTGTTTATTTAAGATCTCTCTGAGGTTCTAGAAAGGTTCTTATTTCACAGAAAATGCATACATGTTTGCCACCTGCAGCATGTCTGTAGCATTTTCTTCAATGCTACTTTTCATGTGTTTTTCAAGGATGGCCAAATATAGAGAAAAGCCAGACACATCTGCAGTGTACACTTGGCCAGCTTTATAGCACTTGCACATGGAGTCCAGTATGACCTGGCATGTCATACCATTTCATATGCATGCTGTGGCACTGACCTGTCCACAGCTTGCAGGACTGGCTCCACGCATGCGGCTAAGTGTCCAGTGCATGCACAGTCAGCTCAGTGATCCCAGTTACACCAGACTCGGTGTTCATGCAGTGGATGGTGTTCACCATCATAGTTCTGTCTAGAAAATTCAAGTACAATGGTGGCAGTGACAGCCAACCTAGTTTTGGAATTCTGAATATTAACAGGTGTGAGGTGTTTGATATGTGTTAAATATACACATATATTTTTTGCTTAGTTCAATTCTTCTAGAACAATTTTCCTGCAATTTTACTCTTGAAATGTTATTATTCTCACTTTTCAATGGCATTAAAGCATATAATGTCTTCAGATTGAAATTGTGGAAAAAATGGCCACTTAGATTTGTCCAACAGATTTTATTTTATTTTATTGTAGGATAATATTTTATTCATGAAAATAATTGGTTTAGTTCACCAGACCCAAAATTATTTTCTTACCTATTTTTGTACTGTCAGCAAATCAAAATATCAATGATTTTCACAATGTAGGTTCTGTGTATTGTCTGTTGTAGACAATGTTCCAGTCATCAGAACATCCTTTTGTACAGTGTCAATATATGATGCCAAGAAGTCCTCATGTCCTGCTGGAAAGGAGACTGCAGGGTGGCTTGAATCCTGCCCAAGTAAGGCCTACTTCCAGAACATGTGCAGACTGGAAATCTTTGAATCCCTCCAACTCTGCAAATAGAATGCAGATTTTACAGACACCTGAAGTTCCCACAGCAGTGGACTTCATCTTCTCAGAAGACCCACTGGAGTCATCATCCCTGCAGAGCAACAGACCTCAGGATAAAAAAGCAAAAGAGAGTCAAACATATATGCCTGAATTGACCAAAAACTCCCTCAGGGGCATCAGGAATACAATTCTTACTCCCATTGCAGTGAAGATACCACCTGATGAGAAGGAAGTCAGTGAGGAAGTGGAACTGCAGCAGCTAGTGATGAAACTAAAGGATGCAGTGTCTCTCCAAGCCCAGCCAGGTATAAGTTCTCCCAGGTATCTTGTCACTATCTTCACACCTTCATCCAGTTTATAATATAGTTCATAATCATTTAACCCTCAGAGGAGACACAGATTCTTGCCTTTGCCATTGTAGAAATATGCCAGCTCTATAGCGTAAGGTAGAACGCATTCCTGTAAGGTGAAATATAGCTCCTTATGTTGCACTAATTTGAAACAGGATGAGTCAAAGAGCATGAGAGGAAATCAGTCTCGGCAGTCAGTTAAGGAGCAAACTTACACAGTTGAGGGCACTGAAGGTCTTCTCTGTTGCCCCTCTGTGACACTGTAACTGAATCTAGTCCCTGGCAGACATTCAGCAGTACAAAATCCCTTTCTAGTATCAATGGTCTTGCATAGTAGAGCTTTGTTCAACAGTCAAGATGTCTCACTTTTGATAATGAGGATGTAAAAAAAAAGAATGATGGCAAAAGCTGATGTTTCAAAAAAATTAGAAATTTACAAAGAGCTTTTTAGGGCTCTGACAGCACCTAAATGGTCTGAAAGTCTTAAAATCTGTTCTACTTTTCAGCTCAACAGTCTGCGCAGCAGGAATTCTTCTCTACAGCTGAACATGTTAGCAGATCCTTTTCTGACCTTATCAACCAAGTGACTTCACCAGCTTGTAAATGACAGAAATTATCGCTTGCCCTTACAGCTTCACTGATCTATTGAAGGTAATTAATGCCATATCAGACTTTTAAAAGTGTCTCAGATGTTTTGCTGTAATAACCCAGCATAACAGACTTCTGCATTTACTGACTTCACCAGGGACCATAAATAGTGTTAGAGAACAACAGTCCTAACACTATTGGTGGCTTCTGTTGGTGGCTTCCAGCTCCTGTGCAGTAGATGTTAGCCCAGCTGATAAAAATCAGCATGTCTTCATTAACGTTACACTGGCTTTAACAACTGTCCTGTCCTGTCCTCTCTTCTTACTGCTGTATAATCCATAATGGCTTGTCTTTCAGGAACACTTTTTTTAATATACATGAATTCACTTCAGTTAACTGGTTTCAGTGATGTATTTGCAATCACATCATTGTTTCTTAGACTAAAGGAAGAAATGAGTTCTTAATTGTCAGACTTCCCAATACTTGATATTTACATAATCATATTTTTCCAAACTACTGAATTAAATGAAAATATGCTTTGAACACTTAAAGGAATTTGATTGGTTTAGAAGAGCCTTTCCATTACTGATTAACTTACATATCTGGGACAACATTGGTATGAAATGCTTAATTTTCCACACAGATTTTCCTGGTCTTGTATTTTTCAGAATTAATTATAATCACCAAGATAAAGGGACAGACTGACTCATTAAAATGGCTAGGAATCTTGTTTTCTGTTGGTAGCACCTCAGCTACCTTCTTGAATGATCTTACAGTGTGGTAGTGATAGTAATGAACATTCCTGGTTCTTTCTGCTAGTTTTGTTCACAGGAGGCCTTAATTACATGTACTGCAAACACCCAAGAATTACAGCAACAAATAATGGTATGCAACTGGATGCTGACAAGCAGCTTGTCTCTAGCAAAGGAAGTGTGACGTGGCTGAAAAGTAAAGAAACTAATTGAGGGGGAGGACCCCTCAAAACATAAAAGGATGAGGTCACTGTAAAGTGGATACTTGTATTATCACAAACAGAATATAGTGTGAGATAGAGGCTTAGTAGCTTTTGCAATATACCAGTGCCAAGAGATACAAACAACAAAGAACTTAACTTCAGATAATGGGAAAATATCCATCAGCTTCTGTTGAGACTTTAAGTTTCCTTCAAGCATGAGTGCATGTGGATTAGAATCAGCTGGAAACAGCGATAGCTAACAAATACTGGTTTGGTCTGATGCAACACAGACTAGGTCTGGAGCACAAATTCTTACAAATAGATATTCCTGAACCACCATAAACTCTTACTTCATGGCAGCACATAAAGACTCACGGAAGTGTTTTTCCATGCAGCTGTTTTTCCATAAGCAGCTGTTTAGCTACCAGGTCCTTATAAGACGAAAAGGACAAAATCCCAAGGCCTTTATTTTGTTGCTACTCAGTTCAGCTGGCAACAGAGCAACTTCAGACATGTTCATTCCATTGTTCTTCTGACACACTCAGACTGAGAAACAATAAGCCAGGAACCATATCTGCAAAAGCAGTCCTAACTCACTCCAGGATCTGCTAATAAAGTTTAAAGGGAAAAGTGGTAGGAAGTGATATCCTGTCTTTAGACACAGAGACATTTTGAATTATTCCTGTACAGCAAATCTGCTTGCATCTCACACTCACAGCACTTTCTTCTTTCTTAACACAGCTGCCCTAGAAGGTCTCAATTTATAGTGAGTAAATCAGTAGCAAACACCAGCATCTTCTGATTGTGTTTTAATGCCAAATTGCAAGCAAGACCTAAATTATAAAATAAAATTATGCTCTGAGACTCTCAGAGAGAAGAAATTCCTTGAGGTAGGCATTCCTTTAGGAACTTTATCACTTACAGGTTTACGTGTCATTAGTTGCATCCCCTTTTTATTTCAGGATAAGTAATAACACAGATTGTCTCCTTTATGTCAGCAATTTCCAAATGTTCGATGGAGAACCTATGTGTGACCTATCCTAGAGATTCATCTGTTTTCACAGTCTTTCCTCTATGTACTAATCCTTTCCTGCTCATTTCCCCAAAAGATGCTACAGCCTGTTAATTAAGAAGCCTGCTGAAGTAGAAGAGTGTTGCAAATTTGTTTAAGCTAAACATCAGTTGGGCCCTTAGTGGCATTTCACCGTTTCTGTTGCTATCTGAAGGGAAGAGGGAAGCTGCCAGCAGCCCTTTCCTAGGGGATCCTGTTGTTACAGGAAGGATGTATCTAAAGTAGAAGCACTAGCCTCTTACAAAGGGCCCTTTGAAAGACCATCTAAGATAAACAATACCTGTTCAGATAATCTGTCTGGTTTCAGTTTTCCTAGAGTTTGAGAGCTCATGGGACCAGGCAACATCTGCTCTACTACAATACCAATCCTATTTGGCTGAGGCATTCAGCCTTTTAAGTTCCTTGTTAGTTGCTGATCTTAATAGCTCTAGGAACTGTGGGCGAAGACTGTGTCTCTTATGTTAACACAAAGTTGTAAACAATGGGGCTTTTACAGATATATATACATATAATTTAGATAATTAACAACAGTAGTATAGGAGTGAGGATATCTGCTGTAACACTGCTCTCACCTCCATCTCACATGGTAGCAGAGCGCTCTTGTAGGTGATGGCTGCAGGCAGAGGCAGCTGGGGGGATGTCTCAGAGCATACTAAACTGTGTGTTCCTGTGTTCATCCTGCTTTAGTGTTCCCTCCTCTCTTGAACATTTAAATGGTTTGTCACATGGTTAACTTTAAGTACCAATTCTGTGCCACTGAAGATGATAACCCTCTTACAGTTTCTTGCTGCTTCCGTAAGATCAGGATTTCACCTAATGGAACTGTTTAAGCTTTATCTTATTCAGGCCCAATAACTGTTTTAAGATTTCATTGACACACTGCGCTACTTGAACCTATTTCTGCAAGTTGATGAACACTCAGCATATCACTTTTTCTTTGGGCATTTGGGAACAGAAAAAAAGACCAAAACAAGAACACCAAATAAAACCCAAACCCAAACAAACCAAATATTGCCACATGCTCAAGGAAAGCAACTTTGAATTAACAACTGAATGTAGTTGCCCTGGAAAGCTTTATTTTGTAGTTGCATTCAGCCAGCCAGGCTATGGAAATATTTCATTTCATCAAAGCATCAAATGTTACCTGCCCAAAGCTATGTTGCATTAGTTTAATATCGGACTGTCTATTAGAGTTCTCAGTAACAGCCACAGAGGAAACTGATTTGTCTACAAGGAAGTTGCAAATTAAAAAAGATGCAAATTCAAGTTATGCATGAGAATTCTTTTAATTAAGCACTTTAAGTGATGTTTTAATAACTAAAATTTAGGGAAAATACTGCAAAAAATAGCATATTAAAGCACACAGAGAAGTTGCTGGTAAAACCTGTTAACACTTTTACTAGAAAACCAAAAACGTCTTTTTAAGGTGTTTTTAATATAAAAATATGTACTATTTTTCTTTAGTAGGATGATGTCTTTCAGCAGTGGTTGTTTCGTACAAGCTTACAGCTATGCATACAATAAAACATCACCATCTTGACTCTAATCCTGTCTTGGAGCCAGTGGAGGTTTTTGGAAACTTCCTGCTCTACTTGTCTATATTTTATTGAAGGATCAGTTATTTCCTGTTTTGACACCCAAAGGACAATAGTTTGGATAGGTCACATGCATTACAAAAAGCCTGATATACACACACATTAAAGTAGGCAACTGCTTATAAATCATGCAGTTTATTAAGGACTCTTGTCGTGGTTTAAGCTTAGTCGTAAATTAGAAAAGCATGTAGCCTGCTTGTTTTCCCCCCACAACCTGTCCTTCTCCCCACCCCCCCCAGTCCCGGAGGGATGGGGAG
>WYDI02011378.1:0-65943 GCA_009867235.2 Psittacus erithacus
GACCAAAATCAAAAACACAGCACTGCACCAGCTACTAAGAAGGAGAAAAATGACTGCTACTGCTGAACCCAGGACAGTTATCTTTTCATCAATTTACCTCCGAGTGATTTTCCAATCTGCTGATGTCAGTTATTCTTTGCATAAGAATGATGGAGCCCAAGTATTTGTGTAGAGGCTGATACACCTCAGATTTGCTTTTCAGTCAGCCTCTCCTTTACTGCAGAAGGAAATGTGGGCATGGGAGCATAAAGAAAGCTGTGATATGATTTGGTAGGTTCACAGCTCTGCAAAACTGGGGCCCAGGACTTGCAGGATCTGCTCTGCCCTAGACATGTGTATACACAGCTGCCATGTGCTTCAAATGCACATCATGCACCAGTATGCATTCAGATTTTGTTGAAGTCATTGGCTTTTTGAAGTTGACAGTTGCAGCTTTCTCTTCAAGAAGCTTTCATAACTTATCAGCTGCATTTCATGGGCAGTGTTTGATACATTGGCAACAATTGGATATTTTATCTTGTTTCCAAGTTGTTGACATAACCCACCTCAGGAGTAACTTGGATCTACATAGTGGGATAGTCACTGGAGAAATCCATTGCATTTGGAGATCAAATTTTGTTTATCTTTTGGCACTAAATGCTAAAATAACATAATCGTTTCATAGGTTTTTTTTATGAGGATGAAAATGCATGAAATGCAGACCTAACACAACTCAGTGCAGTTCTGCTGCTATTCATGGATCAGAATTTGCCTAGATGGGGCCTAGGTGAATCATTCTTGATCCTGAAGGGTTCCTGGTGGCCAAGGCAAAACTGGCTATTCATGTCTGTGCATCTCCAATGTAAACCCCCGCAAAGGTGTAGTTTTATAGAATTAACATCAGAGTGGGGCTTTTCAGCATTTTATGGAGAAGAATCTCATTGCCATCATTGACAAAATACATTAGCTCAGAAAAATGTGCTGTAGACTATAACTGTCACCGTATGGCTCTAGCTTCATCAGTTTAAGAGAACTGTTTGTGAAATCATGGGCTTGTTTTCTTCTTCCTGTTTTCTGATACTGCCCAGATATGTTTCAGTGCTTCCAAATATTTATATTCTGATAGCCTCCCTTGTGAACTTCTCAAATGCATTGTAATGGCTTAAGAAACAAAGGCCGTTAGAGAAAGAAAGGGGAGGCATGAACTGAAAGGCAAATAACATCTTAAAAGATGTAGAAGTAGGCTGTACATGTGATTGGTCGACTGGGACTCTGTTTTGAAATATGAAGATAAACTGTCCCTTTGACCTCTTATAAAGTTACATAACTATTTGGGAAGGCTCATCTCTGTGTCATTCCACAGTTTTCTCCTGTTAGTGCCACTGTCTTACTTCACATTAGGAAAAGAGAGAAAAGAAAACAAGCAAGCAAGCAAGCAAGCAAAAGCCGTCTCTGGCTGGGTAGCTGAATGTGGAATCCGCTGCTGAAAAGACCCTGGCCCTCCTGTTAGCACAATACTTTTATCCGGTAATCACAGCCTGCGGGAGACAAAATAACAATTCATCTGGAAAACAAGATTAACTCATTTAAGTTAGGCAGTGATCACAGAGAGAAACACGTTGGTGTTATCTGTCTGAACGAAAGCATACAGATTGGAGGGCCATTCCGGTTCAGAGGGTCCATGTAGCAGGCCCAGCTTGTTGAAAGTAATTGGACCCTGTCAGAGTATGCCTTTGTGAGATATGGATATTACAATGGAATTCTATTAATCTCTGACAAATCCGCTCTCATCTGATAAAGGCTGTATACCTCTGCTCTTCATTACAGCAACTCACTCGTCACTTTTATGTGCATACTGGTGGGCGCTGGCCTTCTGTGGCTGTGTCACAGGTGAAAAGCAGTGTTGCCCCTTTTTGGGGTCCTTCAATCTGTGTAGTGAAATGGCTGCAGTGATGCTGCTTATTGGTTTGGTCACATTGTCATGACTTTTTTTTTAGGTTATTTTCATGGAAAAAACCTTTCTTTCCTGCTTACATATCCTAAATACGCTTGTTTTCTTGTGTTGTCAGAGGTATAATTTATAAAGAGAGACTGAATTAACATATTTTTTACAGTGTGTATTTGTTACCTAATTTTTTTTTCTGATGCAGAAAGTTATGGACCTACTATAACTCTTATAAATACATTTGTATTTTAAAACTGTGTACATTCAAATCATAGGAAGAACATAAAATACCCTTTTAATGACCGCATTTGGGGATGTTCTGGAGCACTTGCCATTTTCTGTCAGTGTTTATCAAGCCATTAGCACACTGGGGCCTTGTTTCATGATTTAACCTCCTACATTTTTCAGCAGTAGCAGTAACTATAATGACTCCTGGAGCAAAAGTGATAGGTAAGGTGTGAGAATGAAAGAAGAGTCACATTAGTCAGTGTTACTCTATTTTGCTTTATTCCTAAATGCAATTCTTAAACATTTTAGTTCTTTCTGCTTCCTAATTTTTTCATTATCATTCTACCTTAATTTTGCCTTATTTCTCCTGCAAATCACAACAAATTAGCTGGAATATCTTTCACAGAGCAAGCCTGGGAAAGCTATGTATAGTGGAGGTAAAAGAGAATGCCTTTCAAATACAGTATTTGGTGAAGAGAAACTGAGGAATCCAGGTATGTTTCTGCCTCCACAGTGCCAGCAATCTCTAAAGAGAAAGGCAGCTCATGGGTGGAGGTGCTTTAAGGGAACTGGGAACCTATGAATTGCAAGGGTTTTCCTCTGTCAGATATACTTTTGTCTAAAAGGTTTTTCCCTTTGTAAGAGGAAAAGATCGATAGTAAGGGCTCATTCCTGTTTGTACATGCCTACGTCTATGTGGAGCTTCATAGAACTGGAGTCCATTCCTTTCTTGTTCTGCCCTAAGAATAGCCATGCAGCCACAGTTCAGCTGTACATGCCTTGGGAAGAGTCATTCATGGTAATGTTGGTAAAAAAAAATAACAATATTATCTTGAGAAATCAAGCTAAGTGTTAACTCAGAGTTGTTTACTGGTAAGTTGGACTGCATGTTTGTCACAAATGCAAGTGAAATACACACAAGTATGTACAAGAGTGATTGAAAGTGCTTTCAGCATTTCTGTCTCCTGTCATTAGATGCATCATTTTTTATTGGGAGGGGTGAGGAAGGGACTATAAATTTTTTTAGATATAAACAGAAGAAGATTTCTGGTGCGTTATATTTCCTGAAATGGTACGTGGTATTGCTTTTAATAAATGATCAAAAATTCATAAGTTGTCTTTCATGCTAAAAATATCCATCTGCTTTCACCAAAAGGTACAGTGCAGCAAAACCACACAGATTTCTGATTCCTTTTCTAGAGTGAGAAAGATTTAAAAAGTTAAATCTTTTTAAGATGACATCCAGTGTCATCTTAAAATGCAATCTTTGCAATATACCTAAGTCTCCTTCATGGTATTGTACGCACATCTAGCAATGGAGAGGAAGAGAGAGTGCAGAAGTGTTCAGGTAAGTTAGATGGAGTTCAGCATTAGTAGTTGAAATATCAGTTAGCAAGGGGTATAATAACATTTTAGTTTCTGGTTTATAATTATAATAATACCATTTTTTCAAATTCTACACATTCACTCACCTCAGGTGAGTAATTTTCTTGGATAACTGAGGAAATATCACCAAGATTTGTTTTTTGTTTGGGCTTTTCATTATTATCAATCTTTCTGGCAAATGCAGGTGAGTAGATCTTGCACCTAGGCTGCTAAATTTTCCTGATAATTGGAGGTAATACTGAATCTGAAATACTTTTGAGTCACATGAACTCTGAATTAGTAACTGAAGGCGTTAAAGATTTGGCTTTTAATAAAAGTGTTGGGAAACACTCAGTAATTCCTTTTAAAGTTAAAAAGAACTTCATAAACTGCAAGCTGTCAGCTTTTCACATGTGTCAGTGCTTACAGAAACCTGGCACAGGTGGAACCAGATTCTCAGTTAACAGGATCATTTAAAAAAAAATACTCAAATGTAAACCATTTTCAACATTTTTTTAGTATTTCATTACTTAAATCTTTTGTGTGCAATATGTCATCTTGGAAATTTAATCTCTGACTATCTTCCATATTATATGCTCAGCTAAGGCCCAATAAGATAGTCATATAAGGCATTTGAGGGTGCATGCTTCATAACTTGATGAATGAACTACATTCATTATTTTTCAGTCACATTAAGTTGCCTTATCTCTAATATAAAAATACTGCGTTTTAGCTACACATTCACTGCAAGTGCTTTAAATGGCTAGGAGGTTATAAGTGTTAATATAATGCACAATTATATCAAAGTGCCAGATTGCAAACATTTTTTACTTGACAGAATGTGATCTGAAATACAGGTTTTATTTTGTCTCCACATACATTTATAGTGAAAATATAAACTATTCAATTTAGTTTGTCTTTTCTATGAATGTGCTGGATATTATTTGGTTTGATACTTGCATTTCCAATTTGTAAACAATTATGTCATTATGCAGATGTTGTTCAGTACGCCATGCTCATTTGTGTGTTATAAATACACTTTGAAAGAGATAAATATGGAGTATTATTGGTGGTATTCTTTATATTCTTACATACATGGATTTACATGTGCAGACTGTGCAGCTCAGAGGTCCCTGCTGACCTCACAAACTAGTAAATTAAAGAACGAGTTCTTTAATAGGAGGACAAACATTTCCCAGTCTGCTACTCAGGTAGTTGGTAGCCATGTACAAATCCAAAGGGAGATTTAACCTACAAGGATTGAATAAAATCAGATTTCTGTATTCAGCCAGGAGGAAGTACACAATGAATAAGCAAATTCAAAACAATTTTACTGAGGGCTCAGCTTACAAACAGATTATTCCTTCATAACTATGGGATGACAGTTTTAATAAACTGTGAATCTCCATATAGGTTACTTTCTGATAAGAACTATATCCTCTTTCTATATGTCTTTCTTTTGCTTCACATTTGCCCTATGGTTAGCTTTTACTTTATTTACTTGCAGATTTACCCCCAGTCAGGTACCTCGATGTGCCACCTCATGCCCTTTATCAGCCATAGTCAGTGAGGGTACCACAAGGTAGTTTTAATTGTGCAAAGCCCTGATAAAGCAGCTGAATCAAGCATAGTCACAGAGAATCAAATAGAAACATATGGATTACAGCTAGATTTGTAAAAATTGTTAAATTGCCAGGAATTTATGCCAGAAATAAAAATGCGGAGCTGTTATTCCCACAATGTGGTCTGTGTCAATTGTCATTTTTAGCCAGTACATCATGAGTGGTGCGAGGCTTGCTAGAAAATCTGAATTTAAATGCATTTGTAAGACTGATGAAAGCAGCAGAGATTGCAATTGTTTCATATATAGCTTCTTTTAAAATTCATATGAACTTTGTAAGCACATGGAGTATCTAGCATGATGGTGTGGTACAGAACACATGTTCAAATTCGGCCATCATATATGATTGGATTATTTTAAGGGATGTTGTAAGTTAAAAATATGGCGATGGTATCATATGATATCACCCAGTTCAAAAGCCAAGAGAAAATTGCATTAATGTAGTATATTAGTAAAAGGAGATTTTAAATGTAATAATTTGGTTGTTTGTATAACGTAGTTCCATTGCATTAGTTTTAATCTTATATGTAATATAGTTATGTATTTGGTGGCAATACACATAGTTTAACAATAAAATCATATCTATTAAAAAAGAAAATAAAAAGCATGTATTAAGAGGCTATCCAAATATATTTGCAGCCATTTTTTTATCGTTTTTCTGTTAGCAGTACATCAATCAAACATTTATTTAGATGGATTTTTTTTTCCAGTGAAACTGTGTGTGCACCTTAGTCATTCTTGATTTTGTTCATTTTAGGCACGTTTTCTAAGTGTTCTTCTTCAAGCTATTCTCAATTCAGTTTGAAGTGAAAGGTTTCTGAATTTGGGTAATTTACATATAAAAGCTTTACCGTACATTTTATAAAATGACTGTGTTCAGAAAACAACCATTTCTATTTAACAATATTGTTATTCCACAAGCCGAGTTGCTTTCCTCACTGTCTTTCACTTTTACTAACAATATTTTGTTCTTGTCTTAATTTTAAATTGTTAGTGCCTGAAAATGTGTAACTTACCTCTTTTCTCTCCTTCTATACTGAAGTGACTAGAGACCTCCTGTGATATGTGATGTAGGAAGATTAAAAATGTTTCTTTTGTCAAGGTAGGAGTGACATGCACACAATTCTTTTGAGACTCTTTTGTTTTATTTAAATAAGTGATAATTGTTGATGGCAATTTTGAACTAAAAAAACACTGCACTCTGTTCTGAATTTTAAAATGAGTTTTTGCAATTCATTGTTTTCTGTAAATCCCTAGAAACTCATTCCTGAACTCCTGAATAGCCTGTCATGTCTTGTTTTAGTAGAATATAGGAACATATGCAATATTTACAAATAACATGCTTGTAAAGAGAGTCAGCTGAGGCTAGTTCAGATTGAGCCTTGAATCAAAATGAGATCTGACCATATGAAGGTACACAGAGAAGTTTAATGTTATTAAAAGGTGATGCTGTACTAGAAATCCAGGCATTTTAATTGTTCAGGAATTAGAATACAAAGTTTCTCCAGTTGCATTACAAACCAGTTTGTAATGGTTTCCTCTTCAATAGAGTAATTAATCCTTTTGAGACTAAAACTCTTCTATTTTAAAGCAGATCCACTGAGTGGCTTTAGATTTAATATTCTGTTCTCAAGAAATATTGAGTATAAAGCTTTATTTCATACATTAAGACTACTCATTGCTGTATTTTTTTCCTAGAGCAGTAAGCAAATGCCAGATAATGTTTGCTGACAAATGAAAGATTTTCTGCTTTGCAGAGTTGTGCTTATCACCACTGCATTTATGCATAAACTTATGACAAATTTGAGCTGAAGGTTACTAGTGCTCAGGTAGTATTCAGCGTGTTCAAATGCCATTTAGACTAGGATGATCAGAAACACCACTTTATAACAGTTGCTGTAAATGCTTTGTGGATCACACACAGCTGCCAAAAGTCTATTATATATGAAGATTTTTGAGTCTAGAATGACTTTAATAGGATTTGGACATATTCAGAGTCTTCAGAGTGATTTATTTATTTGGTTTGGTTTGTAGAATTAGAAGTGTATGTGCTCAGTTTTCCACTTTTTTATCAGATTTCTTTCCTAAATGAAACTTCAACAGTATTCTGCATTTACACACTTGAAGAAGAGCTAAGTGCAATTATCAGATGGAGTGATGATATTTCCCTTAAACAAGGAGCAGCACTTTTCTCCATTAAAATCTCTGTACATGCAGGTTTCCCCATTAAAGTATAAATTGTTTTTGCATGTTTTTAATCTCTTCAGCTGCAGAGTCATTTATTTATTTGCTTCCACTTTTAAGGAGGGGATTGGGTTTTGGTATCAAGAGAAGTATGCTGAGAAGTGGAGACAGATGATATCTTGGTATTCTGCAACTTACATCATTGCTCTGAGCACACCAACTATTCCTTCCTGTCTGATGATAACCCTCTGCCCCAAAGAATCACAAACTTTCTGCTGTGTGTAATTCTGTTGCCTTAGTTGCTGAAACAGCATCGATATATTTTATTTTTTCAGAGATACTCCAGTAGAGTAACAGAGGGCCTCATTAAGGGCATCTGTTATCTTAGTTCATATTTCATTCTGATTTTTAAGAGTGCTTCAACAGAAGGGATTAAGTGGGAAAAGAACAGGCCATCTTTTTTTTTACTGCTTTTCCATATCAATTGCTCCCAGTGTCAGAAATACCCCATGATTGCTGCTGTGCAAAGCTTTGCAATATGGTTGGTGCAACCACATTTGGCAGTGATTCACAAGTCATTCCAAATACCATTTCGCAGCAAATCCTAATGTAGCCTGAAGATAAAAAGCACTGTAAACATTATAGAGGGTGGGTCTGCGTTTGTGCTGATAAATATTTCCTTAATGTGAAGATGAAGATGCTGTGCTTGCTTTATTTGAATACAACTGCATTTAGTTGTATTCTGTAAAAAAGACATACGGAGGATAAGAAGATTGGCAAGTTATGGAGGATGGAGCAAAAAATTGTAAGTTTTGGTAGGGATAGATTATCCTATGAGACCTTTTGCTTCTTTAAGCCTGCCTGAAGTTTGCTATGGTGACATGTGACTCGTACTTGAGTTACTCTGGACTTAGGAGTCTGTGGAAGGTGTTTCTGTTATCTTTATTATGATGCACATGTCCTACCAGAATATTGCAAGCTAAAAACCATGGAGTTTATTGCACAGACATTCTTGGAGCAAGGAGCACTTTGTATTTTAATATTGCATTGCTGCTAAACAGTGTTCTCCCTTATTATCCCTGAAATAATTCTACTATATCTGCAGGATGATTGTTGGATCAGGTATTCATGTAAATAGTACTGGCACTGTGCACTGCAATGCAGGGAGCTGAAATAGAACCAAATGTTTGGAAGCTACAGGAAGAACCAAGCGTTAACTGCATTTTTGGCCACAGGGTTTCTCTCACAAGTACAATTTTTGGTGTGCCTCTGGGGCTGAAGGAAGTGTAGACCATGCTTCTTCTTGGAGAAGCTGATGGGTACATCTATATTTGGAACTCATAAGCTGAGGTGTTGCAGAGTGACTTAGCCTAAATACAGAATTGTTGAGCTTTTTGGTGTTGGTTTTTTTCCGTTCCCTCCTCCTATAGCAGAAAAAGAAAGTTTTACATCTGATTGAAGGATGGTGGGAGGGAATGAAATGGAGAGTAGAGCGGCAAATCCCTACTTATAGCAGCACAAAGATAAATGAGTCATCTTTGTTTTAGCGCTAGTTTAAGAAAATGTTGCAATTGTCTGATATTATTTGTAACAAGTCTCTTTTTAGTGAAACCCACTTGATTCAGATGTGCAAGCCTCAGGACTACTCTTTCTTATCTGATAGTTAATGCTGTGGCCAATATTATACTGTCAACACTAATTAGATATTTGGGAAGGTGACTGGCACAGTGATCTCTTGCCCTCCTGTTCTGAAGGATAACAGATTAAAGCAGTGAACAACATAAGGGCAAAATGTCCCTCTCCTGGGGCCAACTCAAATACCTTACATAGAAAGACAGAGAGAAAGGAACTCCAGCAAATCTTTTGCATATTGAGAGTAGCGTAGTGCAAGCTTTCTCCAGTGGTGGGGTCTGGATTGTATCTGGTTGGCTTCTGTGAAAATGATAATTTAAAATGTGCCTGTAGAAAGAAAACTCATCTGATTCTACAGAATTTCATTTCACAGTCAGTTCATCGCCACATCTATCTTTTTCCTTGTTTATAGTGGGAAATAGCAATACTAAAATCTTTTTTTGAAGCACAGTAAGTTAAAAACTCCATCTATAATTAAGCATATGTTGTTAATGATAATTCTAAGTATAGATGATAAAAAGAAATATATAGCTGTTTTCAGCCTTTTCAAATGGAATGCTTGTCAAATTTCCTATTTAGTGAGTAGAAATATCCATTTGTACTCTAAAATCATTGCTATAGGAAGGTTTCAGAAAGTGCTGGCAGTCTTATTCCTGTCTCTGGGATTTAATTGTGCCTATTTAGTTTTAATACCTACAGATAAATAATAGTTAAGAATTCCTCTATTCAAATTTGTTTCACTTCCCCATTATACTACAGTAATGCTGCCACTGCTCTTGATGTTCCCTTCCACTGTCCAAACCTAATTTTGTAAATTTTAACTAAAATGATGAGGTAATCAATCTTAGCTACCAGACACCTGAGCAGGTTAAATTACCCAGTGGAGAAGCTGCTTATTTGAATCATGTCCAGGACATGAGGAGCCTGATCTGCAACTATCCAAGGCCAAGAAATACCAATTTTAATATATAGCATGATATCTATGCCTTTGTAGTCCTGGACTGCACATTAGAAAAAAGGTTCTTTTCTAGAGTTATGGCTATGGACAAGACCATACAGGGATAGTTTCTTTTAAAATGTCACTCCTTATATTTTTATACTACCCCTGTATTTGTATCCTCATTCACTGGATCTACAGGGCTGATGATCCCTTATCACCAGTAATAAGGCTGGTCTGAGAATGCCCACACTGTTTCTGTTAGCTGCTGCTATCAGTCTGCATATCTTGTTTCTGTCAAATTGTATTCATTACAAGTTGCAGACTGTGGAAGAAACTTGCATGAGGGAAATTGCAAATTTGGGGAACACTAAATAAAATCTAATTTTTACTTCCCCTTGCTTTGCTTTAAAACTAAGATATCTTAATCTTTATTTACCTGATGTTTAATAAATTGACTTGCTTGTCACAGACCTAATATGAACTAATAAAACTAATAAAATGCTTAAAGTCCTCATCTGTTTTCAGCAGATATTCTGTAGTAGGAATATCTCATCTGCAGAAGAACAGTGTCTATATTTGCCACATTTAAAAAATGATTAATCATGATTATGTACAAATTAATTACAGATACACAAAGACTGAAGGAAGTGCTGAGCACAGATATTCTCAGAAAACCTAGGCATGCAACTGGTGAAAAAAGGCAGGAGGGAGAGAATTGTGTTAAATATGAAAAGATAGTCTAAATACATGTTCTTAAATGTGTTCACTGCAGCAATGCTACCTCACTTTCTAAAAGCTATGAGATCTCTTCATGAAAAGCCATACTGAGGGCCTGGATATTCTTCAGACACCTCTACACTGGATGTATTTGAGCAAAATTCCTGTAAAGTTTTTCTAGGAAGAGTCCCTGGAAAGCTTTGCAAGATATTTACAGTAATAATTTGATGACTTCTTTGCAGAAACTGCTTCCTACAAACAACTCTGCAATTATTCTTGCAAGGTGCTAACCAGGCAGGGTTGGTCTTTTCTAAGGTCACCTTTGGTTGTGCTAATGGAACAACTGACTTGAAGTATAGGAAGGTGAAACCACTATTATCACATGTAATAAATTTTAATTCAGTTACCCAAATAAACATTGAAGCTTGTATTTTAATGCTTATACTGTCTGACTATCTTTATTTTCTTTTTAGTTATATGTGCTTTAAAAATATAGTTGACATGAGAAATATTTTTCTACTGCAAACAAGAGAAAATGAGGAAAATATTATGTTTGTTTGTT
This sequence comes from Psittacus erithacus, assembly GCA_009867235.2. Classification (NCBI taxonomy): domain Eukaryota; kingdom Metazoa; phylum Chordata; class Aves; order Psittaciformes; family Psittacidae; genus Psittacus; species Psittacus erithacus. The sequence continues at coordinate 11,174 of WYDI02011378.1, forward strand.
TTAGTGGGTTTTTTGTTTTGTTTTGGTTTTTTCCTAGTTTCTAGAGCAGTTGAAAAAAGGATACTCACCATTCTAAATGTCTTGCAGTAATTTTATTAACTACCTCTAGCCACGAAAGAGTTAAACACATGCTCTAGCATCCCTTCAGTTGGAACAAAGTAAAGGCTGACATTAATTTATTGAGATAGGGCTGTGGATAAAACTATTTGTGTAGGATTTGTATATGGAAAAAAAAAAAATGAAAAAGAGAGCTCTTAATTCTCGAGCTTTGGGGATAGTGTGGCTTTATTTATTTTTGCTGTTGTTCAGGGCAGTTTGTAAAAGTGAGTCATTGAGAGATTAATGGTAGTGGACTTAAGTTTCCCTAGTGGCTGATCTGAAGTCCAACATGCAGATGTTGTAAATGACATGTCCTCCTTATGTAGACCTTCCAAGGGGAAGTTATTTATATCATCTTCATGTACCTGCTTTGACAGGGGTTTCGAAAATCATTTCAAGTTGTGGGACAGATTTATATCTGATTTTATCTAAATATGCTAGGGCTAAGTCAGTATCCCTACAGTGAGACCTGCAAAACAAAAGTGAGCTGCAAAAGGAAAGGATGGTGATGATGACTCAGTATGTGGGATTGCTCTGACCAGGCCACTAAGAAAGTGGTGCTCAGAAGTGGGAGGGTGGACAGGGAACAAAGGATATAAAGGCTTTAAATGTCTGCTGGGGAATAGGCTATGCTTTTGATGGTATTAACTTACAGCTGAATTTCCATATAGGTAATGGAGGTTATTTGTACTAAGAGTTTGTGTTCTCTGGTCTGTGCCACAAGTATTTTAGGGGAGAAATTGCTAAAATGCTGTTCAAACTGAAAACACTTTGGAACAGTGAGACTTCTTCATATCTGAGAGGGAGACAGGAATGAGAAAGGTAAAGAAACCCACACTGTAGAGAAAGTGTGTGAGTTTAGAACCTAATTATACTCCCACTGAATTCAATAACAAAAATTCCTGTTGATTTTAAAAGGAGTATGATTTGGCAACATTTCTTCTCAGTCTGCACTAGCTAGTGCATAATGATCTCTTTTAAACCTATTCATTTGTTTAAAGCTTCATTGGAGGATAGAGTGCTTATAGCTGGCAGAAAAGGGGGAGAAGAGAAGCTGTTTTATTTATCACACAATTCAAATAAAATGTAAACCAGACCATCACAAATGCATTCAGAATTGCAGAAAAACCTATTATTAAGGAATTAAGTGTTTTGCCTCTCCGTTCTAACCAGCTGTTTTTGTGGCTTTGACATTCGTACGTTTGGGGTTTTTTTAGTAGAGCAAGACATGAAAACGTATGAAGTTCACACAAAAGTCTTACTGCCATTTTGTGCATTGAAACTGGTCTTCACAGGGGTGTTGTTGTTTGCTTTGGTTTTGCTTGTATTTACCATTTAGCTTTTAAAAGCCCTTCATGGATGAAAAGTTTTTATTGTAAACATAAAACATTAATTTAAGCATTAAACATTTTACAGCTGCTTTTTAGTACATAAATTTTCACAGAGACTCAAAGACAGTAATTTTTGTTTTAATATTTGCCTTTTCCTAACTGCCCTGAAATTGTATAAAGAGGGGAGAAAAACAGAATACTGATAAAATACTTCATGTTCAGATCTTCAAGCTCTAAAAGCAACATTCTTAGCACCGGGGAGAATTTCTATTAAGTAAGGGATAAATATTAGTGCTGCCAAAAAAAGCAAACATTACTGCAGTTGGGATTTGAGGGTGAAGAGAAAAGGAGGGGAGAAAGGTACTTCTTTTTTCTTCTTTAAACAGTTTCTTAGCAAATCAAAACCAAAAAAGTATAACAAAGGCAGAAGAACAGCAAGTCAGTCTGCTCACAGACTACAGCAGCGCAATCATTACTCTTCATGTGGTATGTCCTTCAAAACAGGGCCTTTAGAAAACCTTTTTTCAAGGCCCAAACCAATAATAACAAAGAAAGAAATCATGCAACAGTGTTAATGGTTGGAATTTTGTGGAGTACAGAAAACAGGGCTCAGAATCCATGGCTGTTAGGTTGCCTTGCTCTGGCCGGAGGTGGTTGGTTTATGAAAAGAGTGTGCTTAATTCTCAGCCATGCAAATTGGAGAAGCTTCATTGATTTCAATGGGTCTGCAGGAAGTTGTAATAGAAAATCAGTTGTATGCAGTGAATAGCCTTTTAAAATATTTTCTGTAGCAGTACTCATGGGAATTTAAATTCAGCACAGATCTGCTCAGGAAGAGCTACAGTCAAAAAGCATTTGAAGATATTTTGAACTTCCATAGTAAATAGTGGAATGAATCTTGGAGGTGGTATCTCTGTGTGCAGCAATGTTTCCTAAATTAGAGTGATTGGTAGTTTCTGTGTTATATCAATGCCATCAAATGTTTATAAAAAATAAGTAGCTACAGGTTCTTGTTAGATTACAGGTATTGGTCTCTGGTTATAATAAATACCAAGAATGGAAACAGAGAGGGTAGATTGTTATAAGCAGTGTTGAAAAAGAACCATACAGGTTTGTCTTACTGTAAATGTCCAAACTAGACCTAGAAAACTAGTCAGCTAGCAGAACTAGAAAGTAGAAACTTTTGTTTCCAAAAGTACTTGAGCAGAAGAAACAACACAATTAAGCCAGTTCTGCTGATTAGAAGCATTAACTGAAAGAGTGCTGTGCAACTGAAATGTCAGTTCAGTCTTGCTTAGAAATGTACGGTTGTCTCATCACCAGTTTGGATGTGTTGGAATAGTGGGGAACATTTGATGGGTTTTTCTGGTCTTTTCTAAACTTCTGGCTTTTTCTTTGTTGGAATAATTAGCAGAGTGGCTGATATTACCCTACAAAACAGCTAGCTAACTCAATTTCATCAGCAGTCAGTTTGAATTAATAAATCTAAACATACTCAAACTGACTATAAAGGTATTTCATATGTATGCTTAATGTCCATTTGAAATTCATTTAATGGTGTTATTAAATCTCCATGCATATAACTTTTTGTGACACAGTATATAAGTACAGTAGAGAAGCATCTTCAATATGCTGCTATCCAGTGTGCGGGATAAGGTGGTGAACAAATGCATTTTTTTTCTGCGTAGCCCTCAATTGGTCTTTATAGATCTGGAGAAAAAACCAAAATCAACAAATTAAGAAGACAACAGCATTGCTTACTTGTTTCGACTTCAAACACTGGAAAGTTTGAAGTTTCCAGGGAGGGTTGAACGGTGCGCTTCTTTGACATTGTTTGTTATTATGTGTGTATTTGTGTTGCAGAAGTGTAACAAGTTAGTCCAGCGCTGTTTGGCAAAAAGCACCAAAAGCTCACCAACCATTGGTTTGCTTGGTTTGGAAGGATCTGTAGGTGGAAATGGCTGCAAAGGCATTTAGTGTATATTCACTGTTGTTCTTTTGGAAATAGTACTAACTCACCAAAAAGCTAAGTGATATGCTGTTGTGGTTTAAGTCCAGTCGGACAGTAACTCAGAACCACTCAGTCTCTCTCTCACTTCCCCCTCCTTCCTCCCCCGTGCTCCCCTAGGAAGGGGGAGAAGAAGGGAAAGAATGTAACTCCCACTGGTTAAGCACAGTCCAGTAACTAAGGTATAACACAAACCACTGCTGCTACCACCAATAACAGCAACAATAAGGGAAATAACAAGGCAAAAGAATACAACTGCTCACCACCCGCTGTCCGATACCCAGCCCAACCGAGCAGTGATCTAGCCCTTCTGGGTGACTCCCAGTTTACATCCTGGGCATGATATGCTGTGGTATGGAATACCTCTTTGGCTAGTTTGGGTCAGGTGTCCTGTCTCTGCTTCCTCCCAGCTTCCCCTCCTCCCTGGCAGAGCATGAGGCTCAGAAAGTCCTTGGTCAGAGTAAACATTACTGAGCAGCAACTAAAACCATCAGTGTTAGCGCTGTTCCCAGGCCGAAACTCGAAAACACAGAACTGCACCATTTACTAAGAAGGAGAAAAATGACTGCTACTGCTGAACCCAGGTCATATGCAAATACATCTACTGAAATTTTTTTGGTATTAGAAGTAATCATCTGAGAAAATATGGTTCTAGTGCTGTATTGGATCAGGTTGGGGAGGGTGTTGGCTCCATTTTCTGTAGCTGCTAAATAGCACACTTAATCCTGTGCTGATTGTTTTTGAAGTCCCTGTTTCTCTTTTTCCAGCATTCAAAGTAAAATTATAATCAGCATTCAGTTACCCAAATTTAACCTAAAATGCAGCCATGGTACTGCTCGCCTGTCTGCCCAGTCAGGCTCATGCTGATGCAGGTCTTCTGATACTCACAGTCCTTTTTTTTGATACCATAGAAGAGCCATGGCAATAAGTTCCTTTTCCATATTTTACCCCTGTGCCATTTAAGAAGCATGTGCAACAGTTACTAATTTCTCTACTTGTCTTTGGAGCTTGAGTAACTAACTCCAATATCTGGAAATAGCTACCCAGGAAACGTTATCCATAAGGACAGGTGGTTCAAGCATGGATTAATCACCATTGCAGATTTATTCCGTGGAGGAATAAGCAGAACTGCGCAGTGCAGCCAGGTTCCCAGCAGCAGCACAGGTCAGGGAGGTGACGTGTGTTTTGTAGAAGTACTGAGTCAAACACCCTGGTCATGTTGCTGTCTGTAAGAGAGCTCAGTTTCTGGCCCCATCTCTTGCAGATTCTCTTATGTTAGTGGTAGTGGACCATATTTCAAAGATTAAAAAGCAAACAAGCAAACAAACAGAAAAAAAAACCCATGAGGTAAACAGAATTTTTCCTCCCTGGAATGGCTCTGGAGTTAATAGCCTGGACAACTATTTCATGAAAGCACGTTAAAATAAAATGAGTAAACTATCAGAAGAACCACAGGCTCCAAACAAAAAAAAAGAACTGAAAATGGAAATCTTCAGACTTTCAAGGAATTTATTTCAAGCACTGTTTTTCATAGCTATAGGACACAGATGTACATACAAAACTTGTACATGTAAACACAGATGCCAGCCTAGTAGAAAATCTTTTCAGTGAGGGGAGGTGATACGGAGAGAGGAAAATATGATGGTAGAAAATCCTACAACCACAGAATAAAGCTTCCCTACACTCAAGAAGTCATTGGAGCTACGAATACCTTACAACACAGTTGTAGGAACCTTATTTTAAATTGCCTTTCCTATAAAATTTGTTTTCATACATGTATGTGTCTTTGTATATGTCCATGCATATATGTTGTCTGTGCACATAAAAACGTATGTGTAACACATGCACATACGATGTGCACAGATTTATTTTAAATTAGCATTGTTGCATTAATATAGCATGTGACTGGTTAAAGACAGGTAATATAACTGGTTTACAGAATAAGTGAAAATGTTATTTTACATGTGCTATTACAGAGCATTCGAATCACATGCTTCTCTATTAATTGTCTGTACAAAAACAGTATAACCACATCATAAATACACGCACACAGTGGGAATTGCATCTGAGTTGTTATCCGTATTTGATATTAATACTTATAACTTCAAGAACTAAAATCATTAAGTCCCCAACATTTTTGCTGGGTTTAAACAGGTGCCAAACATTGCCTGCAATCTGCTCTCAACTCGCTGTGCAGGGACTGTCCAGTGAGGCATAGAAATGTTTGGGTTTTTTTTTAAACATCCTTTTCTCTGCTGCCTTTAGAGCAGTGTCTGCTATTTTTATTTCTTATCATTGTAAGGTTGAAGTGTTTGTATTTCCTCTAATTAGTTTGTAGTAGTCCGTTAGTTGTCTAGGTCAGGAAAGATTAAGAACTCTTGTAAAAGAAAAGCCCTGCAACCTCCAGTAACTCTGATCAGCTGTTTTTTATTAATCTTCCTTAATTTCCTTGGCTCCTTTCTCTCTAGTAGTTTAATGGAGACACTGAGCTCTTGGAGTATTTGTTGGTTTTACTTGAGCAGCACCTTTTGACTTACAGCCAGCCAGCACGTCCCTCCTTGCCAGAGCTAGTTCTATGTTGGTCAAACTTGCGGTCTACATGAAAAGTTTCTTTCTGCTACTAACACCAACAGACTCCCTTTGTGGTTTGTGGTAGGTGAATATTTTTTGACCTCATAAACTTTGCTTCTCTGTCTGTGTGTAGTGGTTTTTTAACAGCTAATATACTTTGAGAAAGCTGAGGTCCCAAATAGTGGTGCCCTTGTGTGACAAAAGGAAACGCAAAATCACTGCTCTTCTGATTGAGCTGTTGCTTTGCTTATGGTTTGGATTTAAAATTTCTTTTCCAAATAATAATTTGAAAACTTATAGAAATTTGTGGTGATTTATGTCTGAGTCAGTTGTTAAATTAAGATGTGAGAGGAAAGTGGTGAAATTTGATGTTTGTTATAAAACTGCAACTTCACAGAAGCTTCCCATCCAGAATGGCCCTGTCCAAAGAGGGCAGACTTCTTATACACCACTCCTCAATAAATAATACATAAATAAATAAATGAATATAAGAATGAATAAATAAAGAAACATTTTGGTAGAAAACAAAGACACAAAGGGAAGACAGTAATACAGTAAAATTTAATAAGTAGTAGTTGTATACACTCAGCAGTATTGGTTGTAATACATATTAAGCCTTGTAATTTTAGCTGCTTACTGCTCAAAGTTACATTGCATGGTCCCAGTTCAGCATGCTCTGAGGTTGGCAGTTGTACAGGCAAAGTGATATATTTGTGTGTGTGTGTGTGTGTGTGTGTATGTGTATCCATTCTAACCTGCTGAAAGTTCAGATGAAAAAACTTCATGGATGGCTCTGTTGCTCATGACAAATCTTTGGATTTTTTAAACTGAATATTTCAGTATTCTTTTGTATTTCCTCTGTGACCAGGCTCAAGCCTTGTAATTCTTGGCATTCATATTTCATACGTGCATTCTTTGTTTATTTTACATTGATGCAAATACTGCACCATTCTCTTACCTTTATAGGATTTCTAATGTGCCTTTATTATTGCATATAATAAATGTAATGAAAGCACAGTTATGTTTAATTTTATCCAGCTGAAAAATAAGGCAGATATGTGAAGAGAAAAGTATCCTTTCTAATCTTGAATTTCTTCCAGTATATTCTGTGGCAATGGACTTAATTTATTTACTTGGGTTGTATTCAGTTACTATGTAAATGATAAGTGTTTAGTACTTGAGTAGGTCTTTTTTACACTGACAGTGAGATACTCAGTTTTACAGAATGCTGATAGATCTGTTATAAAAATGAAATAGTAAATCTTAATGTACTAAAATGAATTTACTATACTTTAGGTCTGTTTCCAGGGGAAAATAATTTAGATGGCTTTCAATGTTTTACATATTTACTGGGTGAAAACCTAGCTTACCATGTCTACAGTAAAATTCTTCTGGATGCAGCAGAGCCATATCACCCCCGGGGTTCTTGACTTCTTGTTAACCATTAGAAGGTAGTTTTTAGCTGAGCAATATTAGGTTTTGCTCCTTAAAGAATTATTTTTGATGCGAGCTAGTAAAACTGTGTGAGTACAAAAGATCTTTGTGGGGTATTTATATAAAATAGAGTTTATAATTTTGTTTTTTTCCTTTCTCCAAAAGGAAATTTTTGGAAGTCATCATGTATAATAATTTATTACTTACTTATATGAGAGAGACAACAAAGATTTCTCAAGTGGAAGGAAAATGCAATAGCTTGATTTGTTTGACCAGTTTCTCTCAATTGTATTCAGGAACTGATAACCTCTTTGGTCTGTTAAATAACAACAACATCAGTGTGATAATCAGATGAAAATTGGCCCTTCAGGAATATAATAAATTCCATGGCTCTATGCTAGGGAATGTGGTTGGCACACTGCTGAGATCACGTGATCTTCATCTAGCCCATCATGGACATCTTAGATAAGAGGGACTCTGTTAAACCATTCCCAGTCAAAGAAGGAAATGTAAATTGTTGTTCGCACACAACCAAAACATGTAAAAATATTTTCTTAAATATTTTAGTGTAATCTCTTTGCACAGTATTTGTAGAGAAAAAAAAACCACCAAAGCCTACTTTATCTGGCTTTGGGTCTTCTGGCTTTCATTGACTTGTAACTTACAGGCTGCATGGCTGAGTTTAGAATTTATAATAGTTTGCAGGTGGTTTTCATTGTTTTTCTTTCTTTCACTGTCTTTTTGCTCGTTTAAAGGAAATCACAGTGATATGAGTAAAGCTGAAGCTTGTGAATGTAACAGAATGGTTTATCCTGGCAAGATAGGAAGGAAAGACAAGGGAAGAGAAACAAAAAAAAAAAGACAAAGATTGAATTATAGGTTCTATTAATTAAGGATAGCAAGTAATTCATATCTGTATTCAGTTATACAATTCTAGTGAGAATAGCGTTGAAAACTTACAGATGGGAAAATATTTTCTTAGGTAAGACTAAAATTTTAGTTCCAAGATAAACTTAATTTTGACCTTAATTTTGCGTGAAAATCTATTTTCTCCATCACATTTGTGTTAGCGAAACATGTCCAGCAGAGTTTGCCCAAATTTTATACACGTAAGTCAGTCTGATTTTGATGTGTGGGATTTATTTTTTTTATAGATGATTGTATATCCAAGATTCTTCAAGCTGATAAAGATCCTATTATTTTGCCAAATGTTTGCTTTGGTTAACTGTGAACTTTCTGTATTCTACTGATTATTTCTTAGGAGTTAATCATGTGTATATGTTAGTTAATCAATGTATGTATTCTTTCCATCTTAGACATATCCCTGAATCTGAATTTAATTCCAGATCTCCAGAAATATTAAACTGGGGCCACTTCTGAGATTATGAGTTTTCTCTAGCTCTGGCTTGGGAAGTGGAATTACTTCTCAACAATCTTCTGCCAGTTCAGTGTGGCAATGTCACTGCTTGTAGGATTTGGTTCTTACTCAGTTCATTTTTAGTAGGTGTCTTCTTCATCTAGTCATCAGTGTGTTGTCATATCACTGCAGGGATGGTTTGTGTTTGGGGAAAAAAACACCACTAAATTGGATACCCAAGTGAAGTTCTATGAACTTTTCTCGCACTTTCTCTGTCTTTTCCTTCCTTATTTCCACCAGAACACAACTGGATGAGCTGCATTTCACTGCTAACTACTGTTGTGCGATCCTCGCTTCTGACAAGTCCCATCTGTGTTGCTCCTTGATTTAACAGGAAGGTTCACTTAAGAGCAGAGCAAAGTATTTTTCCCACTCTGCAACCTGATGACTCAAGTACATCCATGTTTCATGTTTTATCATGTTACATAAATAATCTTATCTACCCCTGTCATATTTCTGTTAGCTACATCATTGCTAAATTTTGTAACAATATGCCCTTTGCAGTAAAATGTCACCAAAAAGTTATATACTGTAATAATTTTCATCTGTTTCATAAAGACAGACAATTTTTAAGATTCATGTTCATTTTATCATTGAAATCCAAGTCTTCCTACATTAATTTATAATGAAACCTCATGCTCCCTTCTACATTGATCACTAATTTTCTGTCTTCTTGATATGTGTTAAAATAAACTATAGATATAAAGGGCACGTTATATGCCTGACACTGTTGAGTTAAATAGAACATACTTCTGTAACTCATCCCTGTAGTCTGCCCTGGTCTTTGTTTCACAGTGAAAATCCTCAAAGCCCGACTGCAAAAGGTGGGCTGCATTTACCACACAGATGATTCAACATGTTTCTTCATTTCTGCCTCCAGATAACCTGTATAACAGGGATTTCCAGAAGCTGGCCTGCAGCCCACAAAGCTTTTGAATGCAGGCTGCAAAAACATTTTTGAAGCTGGATATAAAAATATTGCACTGCAGCTGAATATTATTATGTGGCCTCCAAATCAAAATCAATGTTGAAAAGAAAGGATGGTACAGGTTAAGAACATAACATGAAAACCGATACAAAGGACGTGAACTGAAGTGTACCTCGTTTATTATCCTACCTGACAACGGTGAGTACCAGCTGCATTTGCAAACAGTGAAGGTCCGTCAGAGACTCACAGGGAGATAATCTGTCCTGGAGCGCTGGCTTGCATCTCTAATACAGTTAGAGACTGATTTAAGTCATGAAGCAAGGTGTTCAGTGTATTTCCAATTGTTTTCATTAGCAGCAATAAACCTATTTGAGCTGACTGCTACAGTACAATTTTACTGGAAAAATGTCACATTTGCGAACTTTCCAAATACTGGATGACGTTTTCTGCTCTGAGGCAGTCTAGGAGAAATAGCTCTGATATACTTGGAATGGAAGGGAATTGCGTTTGAATGTTGCCCAGTGCAAAAATATTTATATTCTGGTGGAGTGATTGTTCATGCTAGAATAGGATTAATTAGAAAGGTGTTATTTTATTCAAATTTTGACAATACCGTTTGGTAAAGTGTTTTCATTTTACTGTGGTAAAAGCGTGTTCCGTTTCTAAAGCCATGTTTCCTTTTGCTCTTCGATAACCCTTGCCAGCTTCCACAAGGAGCTCAAAGAACACTCAGATGCGCAGTTACTCATTCAGTTTGTGCCTGTGTAACATTTTAGGATCTTCCCTGTTTGTTGAATTGTAGTGCTAAGAGCTGGAGCTTCCATGTATCGGCTCTCAACTCTGTCCTTTGTGTAGCTTTTGCTCTCGACTCTGTCCTTTGTATAGCTTTTACTCTCACCTCTGTCCTTTGTGTAGCTTTTGCTCACAGCTGCCCAGAAACAGTCAGTCCCACAGATGAGAACTGAACTGAACTTTATAGGCACTACACCAAGCCCAAAGAGCAGGACAGTTATTTCTAACCATTCATATACAGTGTTCTCTCTGTCTTTTTATTTTTCTCATTTCTTTTTCTCCTTGCTTTCCTATCTTCTCAGAGCTTAACCTGTGGAAAGAAAATTCATTGGGTGAAGATTTTCTGCCTCTATCCATGCACCTATAACATTTTATATGGTTTAAGAATCTGCCTCTCTGTTTCTTTATGAGATTCATGTCTTTGCAGTTCTTCTGTCTGGACATGCCCTGTCTGCTAGTCTTTTCTGTTGCTGTCCTGCGCCTTCCCCCTGCTTCTACCGTCTACCTATTCTCTTTTCTTTTTTCCATCAGCTTAGAATTATTGACTTTCTTGGGTACCTCCACATTCTGCTGTTGTTTCTGTTCTAGTCCAGCATGGAGCTGCTTACAGCCTCTTTTGGGAAAGCAAAGTAAGCTGAAAATTATGAGCTTGGAGGCCCACTTGTGAGAGATACAAACCTGTAACATTCACACTCATGTCATTAGAAGTTGTGGATGCTCATACTGACCACTTTCTAGGATTAGTCTGGTATTAAATGAAACTGAAAATAACAAACTCATACTGAAATGGAGTCAATACCCACCCATCTTCTGCATGATTGCAACTATTAAATAACTACAAAAAGCCCAATATAAATGACTAATTTTTGGCAGATTGCCTTCCAACTCGGAATCATTGGTAAAAGGCACATTTAGGCAGATGGCAGTTGTCATTTTCTTTTCCTTGTGCCAGAGTGTAATGTAAGCATGCCACACACACCCACATGTATGACATGTCTCTGCCCTCAGTTCTATCCACCTGTAGAATAGACAGATAAGGCTATTTCTAAGTTTGTCCTTACTGTATAACAAGGGGCATGAAGAATGTCTGTGCATTTTAATGACATTTTTAGCCATTTCCCAGCTTTTTTAGCCTTTCTGGAAAACATACTTCAGGTTTGCAAAGGTGGGTTTCTTTGCTGGCATGTAGTGTGCTGTCTATACGTGCAATTCTTGTTACAGGGCAAAAATCAGCTTCAGTACCCAGAGTTCTGAACTATGTAAAGTTTTGTAGAATTTGCAGCTGAGTTGAGTTTCCAGTTCTCTGTCCGCATTAATTTAGAGTAATATACAATGGCAATAGTATTGTAAACAGGATAATTATGAATGTTTCAACACTAACTGTTTCTGGAAAATATGCCTTAGTCTTATGCGAGTGATTGCACTGAATACAGAAAAAAAAAAAATAAAAAATCAGTGATCTGTGTTATATAGCTTGAATTTAGAAAATTGGATGCTCCCTTTCAGTCTCATAATCGGGTTAGAAGGCATTTTACTTTCCAGGAGCCAATATAATATTTTTTTGCAGCACAGATTTTGAGCAGAATTTCTCTAAAGCCACATTTCAAACTGCAAATAGTTTTGGAAGCTGAGTTCTGCTGCATAGGCTTTGGCTTACAGCACCTGTTGTTTCTTAAAAGATGTAAGTAATGGATAAAGCAAAAAGGATGAAGCAAAGGAAACCAGAATTCTCTGTGACCTCTGGGTGACTTCACAGATGTAAATAAGCTGCTTGGGATTTACATCGTCACAGATGAGAACAGAGCTTCCCCCTTGGGTTACAGGCAGGGGGCTCTGTGACTTGTTCTTGGACTCCAGCAAGGAGAGATTGGAGGGGAGCAGCTACAGCACTGATGAAAATATATGCATGAAAGAATTTAAGTGATAGGTGAAAATGCAGGTGGTTGTTCTGTTAGGAATGGTAGAAGTATTTTACTGGTTTCAGAGCTGAGAACTTTCTTTTAAAGCTTAAACATGTTTGAAAAAAACAATCTCAAAAGGTCTGAAGGATGGTGATTAATGACCTAATTAGAGACATAGTTGGTGTACTTTAACATTGTCTCCCTGCCCTCATCCAACAGAGAAGATTCTCTGAAGTTATGAAAGCATACTTCCTTTTTGTAAGCAAGACACTGTTATACATTTGGCACCATCTGAAGGGCAAAATAATTTGTAAATGTACTTTGTATCACCCAAACTCACTTCTTGAGGAATCCACATGGAGGAGTGAGAAAGACTTGGTTTCCTAGTTAGCACTGAAAAGGAGGGATTTTACAGAACCTTTGGTAACAATTAAAGGTGCTCCTTGGAATAGGCAATGTCATATTGCTGGTGTTTGCCTGGCTTTGTGGAACAGCCACCTTCTGCCGCCTCAGCTGTATTCGTTCACCATTAATTAGAACCTGCATACACATTGTGAAGAAAATAGGGCAGGAAAAATCCAGCGTATTTGTATGGCACTCATTTTATTCCAGAAGTTGAATTTCCTCACAGAATCCCATCTTGAAATATATCTTTCTATTGTACAGGTTTGAATATTTAAATGGGGAAACCTCTTTGAACTATATAAACTAGGAATTATATTTCAAAGATATTTTAATAACATCTCAAAGTGCCATCCATCTACTGTTATTAATGAATGAACAGCCAAGAAATGATTTTTAACTTCCAAGTATTTGAATAAATTGCTAAGCAGTTAAGCTTACCTACTCTGTTGAGTGTAGTGGCTTATTTTCCATGTGGTAATAAATGAAGGTGATTTAATCATAATCAGTAAATGGCCTGCAAAATTTCATTTTGGAGTGAAGCTGTTTTAACCTATTGAAATGTAAAAGTACATTCAAGGTAGGTAAACTTTTCCTCCTCATTTAAGGCTTCTTGAATGGGCTGAAATCTTGATTCCCTGAGCCTCAGTTTAGAGATCCATTGACATCTTAGTTCTAAAATGACTTTAATATGTGGGCTTTTATGTAAACAGAGTAAAAGCCTTAGAAATAGAAGTGTACACACGCTTACTTCTTAATCTTATGATCTGATACCCCAGGGGCATACTTCCGGGAGCAGAAATCAAGGAAAACCTGTGATTTGTTCTGCAGCATGAACATGCTTGTTACAGACTTAAAATTGCTTATGCTGAATGAAACTAGATGGAAGAGTGTGAGGAAGGAGGACGTATAGCGTGGCACTTACACAAATAGCTGTTCTCAAAAGTGGGTAGTCGTACCTATCCTTTTCATTTAAGTTGGAATTTCTTGCCATGGTAAAATGCTCAGAGAAGACCCCAGAGGTACTGTAACCTGCTCTCAACTGGAAGAGTGAAAATTGTTGGTCAAATTCTGCCCCAGTGGGCAGTTTGGGTGGTGACGAGTGGTTCCTATTTTGCAGTACCAGCTGTACACAGCCCTTGGTGCTGCAGGACACAGGCTTCCTAACTGCAAGCATTTGTTTCCCTTATTTTGTGAATTTTATGTTTCAGAAGGGAGAGATGAAACTGGCCAGTTTCATTCAAATATTTGCTGTCCAGTTCTCCAGCAATGTATTGTCAATGTATCTTAGCTTTCTTTTTCAGCATTTCTTATCGTGCAGCTCTGTTTCTTCCCCATCTGTTATTCTAAAAAGACCCTGAAGCCGTGCATAGAAAATACATTCAGATAAAGATGGACAGTTATATTCTGGTGTCTGACCTGTGAATGCTACACATAAGAGCTCAGAGACATTAGATTAATTGTTCTTGTTTTCTGGCACTCTGTTACTCTCCCTCAGCCCAGCCCAGTATGTGTAGTTATTTTAATAAAACATGATTGCAGCTTTTCAGCCTTTTGACTAACATGAAGTGTCATATCAACTTAACAGCTGATGCATCTTCAGTCTGAAAAATATATCATGCAGGGGGAATTGATTCAGATTTTAATGGGTCTTTTGCATCTCTGAGTTCTGTTCTCTTGAGATCTTATTTTACACTGTTTTATTTGAGTGGAATCTTTCCATGTAGTTCAGTAATTTAATCACCTAGTTTCTTTTAATTAAGGCATCTTAACTAATTTGATAGCTTATGAATTCTAAATCAGAAATGCCTAGGCAGAGTGTCTTTTTGTTTTCCTTATCGATAATATGATACTTAAGCTTTTGTGGCAACAGCACAATGTGCAGTTTTTCATTCCCCTCTGTCTTCTGTTAGTGCTCCATATGGTAACATTTAAGTGCGTTTCTCAGGCAAAGACTGTTGTTGCTCACCAGACTGGTCCCTTCAGGTGCTGGTCTCCATCTGTGGATTAATTCACTTCCATCATTCTTGCCACTGATACTGGAAACAGCTGTTGCCTTTTCCTTAGTGGCATGCAGGTCAGGAGATGACCTTAATGAATGAGCAAGCAAGAACGTCTATCTACTGCCTGCCTGTCTGTCTGCCTTCATTTTGCTAGAGCACCATAGTGTAAACTTGCCAATTCTTCTACATGTCCCTTATCCTGATAAAAGTTAGGGGTTTTTTTCATGGTAATGGTTGTAGTACAGATAATAAATGAACACCCCCAGTGGAAAGTGGATCATGTTTGGGAGTATAAGCTAGTACAGTTGTGATAACATTTATATTCAAACTCTCCTCTTTGTCATGTTTAAATAAGGGGGTTTGGGAACAGACATTATCCAAGTGTTACATGTTATTTTTTAACTAGAAAAAAAGTTCAAATCAATCTTAGGTGTGAATGTGTCTTTTCACTTTAAAATAGATTAAAAATATTATTGGTTAAAATATATTCTTTCATTGCTGCCTGACAAATTCTGAGGTCAAATATTGAATCTATCACTCTGTTCTTACTTGGGAAAAACTGCTGTGAAATAGAAGTACTTCCTGTTTAAGGATCAGATCCTTCTTGTGTTTTATGGCAAAAGAGGTTCTTTTGTAACTTGCTCTCCTTGCCACAAGAAAGCTGTAGTCGTGGTTTCCTGACAAATGGTGCAGTATTCAACCAGATATCAGAATCTGAACTTAGTCTGTACCTAGAAAATGTTTGGGGTGTTTTTGCTCAGTAAAGCTATCTCAAACTATCTGACCTGAGAAAACATCTCATTGAATTTTTATAGAGACAGGCTACACTGTTCCTAATGATCATACGTATGAGGGGTTTGCTTGTTTTGCTCTCTGTTTCCAGTGCAGTTTAGCAAAAAAACCCTATTCATTGGCAAGTAGTTAAACCAAAGGGTGTTTGCCTTCTAGAGATATTCTAGAGTTGTCAGTCGCTCAACTTAACTTGCATTTAATCTGGAGTAAAACCAGTCGGATTTTGAGTTATTCTGCCGCACTGAAGCACAATGTAGTTCAGGTGGAGTAAGATCCCAAGTCTCGGTGCTGAAGCTGCACAAATTCAGCTTGGAAGTAGGATGGAATTTTATGATAGGAAGGATACTAATCCTTGTAAAAAGAAAAAAAAAAAAAAGTCTGAATTTTATGTGGGAATTATGAGCTGAAATTCATTGTGTTTGGATGATTGTAGATAATTACCCCTTCTGAAAAACAGATCCATCATTAATAAGCTTTTTGACACCTTAGAATTTAAAACCCAAAGTACTACTTAATAGAGTATAGATTTCTCTCTCTTTGCTTCACTATTACTGTCTGTTTTTCTTTTCTGGGTAGCCCAGGCAAACAGCACACTTCACTGACTGCAGGAGTGTTTTTAAACAGTCTAATTGAAATGTAGATGCCCTGAGATGTAGATTGTGATCCACAAAAAAAAAAATCCTATTTATTAAAATAAATAATAAAAAAAATCCTATTGTTGATTCATGAACTGCACTGGGTTTGTTTTTCCTTTAAAAGGGGATGGAGCTTACCTACCTGAGCCTTAGGTAAATAATGTAAGGGCAGATAGCTAAGGGAGAAGGAAGATGTGAAAACAGAGCTGCTGCCTTTAGTGGAACTGAAAAAAAAATAAATCAAAAGATAAATTATGATTAAGATGCAACGTTGTGTTATGTACTGATTCTGTAAGATTTATAACACAATGTGAGTTTCTCATATTAAAGCAGCATGATCACTCGTAAGATTATACGTGCAATTAAAATACATTTTTAAGGGGGATATCCCTTTTGCAGTTCTGCAGTGGTTCTGACACTATGACTTTATCTTTAAATTTATATAGATGTAGAGATATATATTTAAATTTCTGTACCTCTTAGGGGTAAATAAATATATTAAAATAAGGTATGGGTTGTATAGTACAGTATAACAATGATAAATGATGTTGTGTATAATTTTTCTACTATTAACATAAAGTAATATAAACTGAAGGACACTAGTCTATTGAGAGAGTTAGTAGCTAATGTTCCATATCAGATGTGGACAATGTCAGGACTGAATACAGATTAGGCAGTGTCCTTTTCTCCCCAGGGGAATTAAACTTTGAGACACCACTGGCTGCCAATGGTTTTACTGCATTTTGTTGGTGCCTGTAGTGCCTTTCTTGGTCTATTAATTCAGAAGCTGTAAATGACAATGTGAACAAAAAAGCTTTTCCAGTGTGATGCATTTCATTTATGTATTCGTGTATCTACAATACCTTTTCAATACATTTTGTCACAATAACTGTTTAAAAAATTGGGGAGATTATCTGTACTTTTACATGAACCTTACCAGGATATTTCCATTTTCATTGGTTTGTTTCTTTTTTTCTTACTTGGAGAAGACAAAATGACACAGAAAAATCTGGAACTTTAAGTACCGAAATGGAATTTACCTACCCCCTTATTTGCGTGATTTATTTTTAAAATATGCTTTTGTATTGAGAAACACCAACGAAACTCTGGAAATATACACGCGTTCTCATGCATTGTGCTTAATTAGAAAATACTTGTTTTAAGCATCATTAGAATTTAGTAAATTTTAGGGGTCTTATGTGTGTATTTCAGTGATTGTATGTTTAAATGTATTTCTAATCAATAACATGTGAAAGCAAGATTTGGTTCTAAAGGTTTTCTAACTGAAAACCATTTACTTTCTGAGAATATTATCTCTAACAGGCTAATGCAGTGGGCTGTCAGCAGCTGCAGTGAGGGAGTGGGGCCATGCAGAAATTTGCACAGGTAAAAATAGGAATGTTGGAAATAGGTTTGGAAATAGGTCTTGTGCAGCAAGACCTGTAAGGTAATTAGACATCACATTTATTATACAGAAAGCATAGTGATGAAATCAGTAAAATCTGCACACAAACTAGATTTTTTTTTAATTTGAAATCTCATTACAACTAAACTTGTCTACACAGCATGTTTGTAAAAAAAATTCTTCTACATCACCACGTCTCATTTTGCTTAGGAAAAAAAAGGGTGTGATCTTGTTACCATTTCACAGTTATCAAGGGAATACTATCTAAAGTATTTTTCACTCCCTCCCAAATCCTAAATTCCTCTGAAGCGGAAGCCTAGGTTTCTTCTGTTGACGTGCACATTGTTATTCTTCGGGTGGTCTTTGGTATGATAGTTTGTCATGGTTCATAAATTTTATTGTTGCACTAAAAACAGAGTTAGAATATTCTCAATGCAATTATAAAAATGTATTAAAACTGAGAAGGATAAAAATATGGTGCAAGATGAGCTTTTAATGATTGTATAAATGTTCACTGTTCCATGGAAAAAAATGGAGCTTTTCGTCATAGGCATAATAGTGAAATGCAAGCGTAGGGCCAAATTTTTACTCCTAGAATTATGTGGGTTTTCAACATAGCAACAGTGTTTTAATTTCTGCTTGGAAAGCTGGAGCTGTTAAGGCTTTGAGAAGATGAAAAACTCATGCCCCCTTTCCCTTGATTTGTAATGATATGAGGATATGTCCCTTTTCACTGAGATACTGGAAGTCATCTGGAATAATATAGAGTCATAAAATCATATGTTGCATTTTGCTTGTTCCTTACTTTATTGTAGATGGGAAATGAATGTTATTGTGAACTAGACTGCGGAGTTCAAATTAGCATCCTTGGGAAGATACAGAAGTGGGCAGCTACCATTGGAAGATTTGCTATTCTGTACTTTACTTTCTCTGCTAAATGCTGTGCACAAGTATGTGAAGTCCTATTCTCAATACTTAAAGTGAGAGGAAGGAAAACTGAAATTAGTGCTATGAAAAATTGAAATGCTTGGTCTGACCCAACTATGACAATTTTGGAAGATGTTTCTTACCATTATAGCATTGCAGAGGAGATCTCTCCTCACTAATACTTGGTGCAAGAGACTCTTCTATTGTATGTGATGACATACACAACCCTGTAGTACATTATTCAGTCAAGGCCTTTTTTGAAAAGGTCTTATGTCCTATATAAAATAGATTATTATGTGATGCAAAAGCAAAAGAGGATGGATGTGACATTCCTCTCAAACTATACAAATGCTTTTATCTGGCACTACCAAATACATATTGTGCATTATTTTTGCCAGTAAAAGAATTTGAATTTAAAATTTAGAGTACACTAAGTGTATGGCTTCCTAAAAGATGCTTGTTTGCAAAATTTGAGAGATCTAATGTGAACGTATACATTGACATAATCTCTTTGGAAAGATTTAGCAACATTGTAAAATATTTTTCCTTCAATTAAGTTTTCATTTCTCTTCATATTGTGGTTTTTAGTACCCTTTGTCAACACTTCTCTGCCTCTTGCTACCTATTCTATCCTCTTATTCTAAGTATAGCAGTATCTGTGTCGTGAATTCTGTTGCTAGTGATATAGTGTCCTCACTCATTTGCATTTAAACATCAGTTACGTGAATGGAATGCTTGTCAATAATACTGAATACGGAAAAGTTGAATATACTCCCAGTAAGTTATACGAAATTATGTGATTTTTCTACCCATACATACCCATACCCATTCCTGACTCCATACAATTCTTCCTTATGCTTTTGTGCAATACTGAATGATATGGTGCAAATTTTTCATGTCCTCTTAATATTGTTTATTTGTCTTCTTAAAAGATATTTCAGTCTCTCCCTGCCTCTGAATATGGACAATACATTGCCTGGGAGATGAGGAACTTCACTTCGCCTTTTTTTCTTTCTGAAAAGAACCTATAATAGGGCATATCACTACAGGAAGCAAATGACAGCTCTTGTACTAAACTTTACATGTGGGTACCTAGGTAAATTCTAGGGAGCTGGAAGGATGCTAGGGATCAGGGCTGTCAAATTACTCAATGGAGGAACCTGGACGTCACAGGGAATTGTTGTTTTACACTGAATTTGAAATTCATTGCTTAAACATACTGTAAAAAAAGATAACAGATGAAGCCACACTTGAGACTAAAGTTACGCTTTGGCCTCTGATTTCACCTCAATATTTTTTAATCTGTCCTCTGAAAAATTTCTTTGTCACAACCATGTCAGAGGCAAATCCAGAGCTGTGGTGGACTGTGCCAAAAACTGGAAGTAGGGGGCTGCAGACTGTGTGTCTTTGCACTGTCTGACAAAAAAAGATACATAAATGTTTTTTTTTTTATTTTAAAATCTTACAGTACTATTCTTCACCAATCTACCCAAAAAGTCTGACTCCTTCATAACATTAACTCAACTACAGGCTACACAATTGTAGTTATAAATATGAAAGTTCTCTGTTGAGAATTCTTTCCTCAGTTTAGAAGCCCTAATAGTACCATTATTGCTTGTCTTTGAAGGAATAGAGCTACTAGATCAGCTTATATCTGTAATGTTCACTTGAAGATTCACTGGAGATGAAGCAGTAGAATTCGCCATATGTAAGAGCACTGGTAGGAAACAAAAAATTAATTAATTAAAACATGAAGCCAAAAAACTAAGAGGCATATAGCTTATGTAGAGGTTAGTGGAGTATATTCAAGCATACACTTGACGAGACAGAACTATGAAAATTTCTTTAGGAGTTAGATTCACAATCATTGGTGTCACTGCTGCAGATGTGAAAGATAACCTTTTTTTTTAATAAAAACAGTCACTAAAGAGTTACAAAATTATCATTAACTCCTTATCAGCAGTCAGCACCCTTTAACCCCTGGTTTTCTCATGACTTTAAGGTATTAAAGTAGAGTAAGTAATTCTGGAGCAGGCTTTAAAACTAACAGTTCTAAGGGGCTGCCAAATAAAGTTACTGCAACATACGCTACTACCAATCTAGCTGCGCAGTTAATTGATTCACATTGCCTTGATTTCTGTGTGTTTATCTATGTTGTCAAGGTATTTACATAAGTAATACACATCTTTGTTAGAGGCTTAATGCAAACCTGACAGAATTCTCAGCCCCTCCTCTGTGTATTTTCTACTGAATGCATTGCTCCCTCAATAATAAATTCAGAGGGTTGACAGTGTCTAAGTCTGCTGCTCCTTTGCCCTCAATTTCAGTGAGATGGGCCATTGAAAACTCATTACAAGCTGTTTAGACTCTGACTTTGACTTTTGCTCAGCAGTGAACAAAATTAACAGCTCTTGGAGGTAGCAAAAAAGGCACTGAGCCAAAAAGAAAAATTGAAATGATGAGAAAAGACACTCAATATTATCTCTATTAGTCATGCAAACAAGCTCAAGTCCAAAGTACATGTGTTCTGCACATGACTGTAATTGCACGGCCTTTGTTGCTTTCATCTTTTCTCCCACCTTTTAATACCATGTAAAGAGGTTCACCTGCATGGCAAATATGCACCTTAGACTCTGCCTCTGTAGCAGAATTGCTTCATAAATTTAACTATCACTTTCAAAATCCTGTTTTTTTTCCTAATTTAGTGCGTGATAGTTTTTTATGTGATAATTTTAAAATGCTGGTTATAGCAAAAGTTGCATTGGTAGGTGGATTCATAGGGAAAAAAAGTCTGTGCATGTCTATCTACCTAACTATAAGTAAGTCATCAATACTAGAATCTCTTTTAAAACCAAATTATTAATTTACAGTCAAAACAAACCATTTGTCTTTTTTTCCGATGATGAAAATTAAATTCCTTTAGAATGTGAATGCTGAAGGTTTTTATTATGTGCCTTATTCTGTCAGTCCACTTTTTTATTTCTAAGCAAGTGACAGAGGATTATTTTGGGTAACAAGTCCAGACTGTGATGATAAACTTTTAGGTCCCAATGACATTAATTGCTAAATATTTATGGATTGTTATTTTAATAGCTATAATGTTTCCTTCTGATCCCATTTTGTTATTTCTTTTGGTTTTTTTTGATGTTCTTTTGTGAGAAATAAGTTGGAAGCCAAGTAACATTTGAAATAGGTACAGTAAAACATTTGGGAAAGAAGTCAGTCAAACAGTTCATGAGACAAAGTTCTCTTTCGCTGATGCACTGCAGTTCCAAGCTGACAAGCAATTGAGAGGAAGGCATTATATACACTAGAAAATAGTGAAACTTAATGGGTACTTTATGTACCAAGTTAAGCTTCACTCACATGCTACATTTGCTTTAAATGAAGTTGCTTTCTGTTCCCAGTTTCCCAGGTGGTGTGACTGAAGTAAAGCCTGGTCAAGTGCCTTTTTCTAGGGGCAGTCAAAGTCAGCTCTAGGAAAGCAAGTTGGAACTTGAAACCTTCCAAGTTTCCATTTTTGTTGTCCTAATCCTTAAACCACAGGAAGTCTGACCTTCACATCGGATAAGGTTAAAAATAGAAAAAAAGACATTATTTTATCTTCTTATCAGTCTTGATCTTGTTTAGTTTGTTATCCCACTGCTGTATCCAGTGATAACCACACATACTTGAATTCCAGTGTAATCACAACTGCAAGCATCCATTATGATTTTACTGCTGAATATTGCTATACTTTGTTTTTATTAAATAGTAGTGATTACTTCATCTTGTTGGCCTTCCAGAAACGTACTCTGCATACTTGATCTTACTTCAAAACTGCAGTGTTTTGTTCTAAAATGTTCCCTCCTCACAAGTACTATAACTCTGTACATTATCCCTTGTACAGCCAGCAATGGTTACAAAAAAAAAATTGCCACTGAAAAACAATAAATACAAAAAAAGGCTTGAAAGAGTTATTGTGAAGTCTGAATATTTCAAATATTATTCCACTTCTATATGGCAGGTTTTGCATATACAGGTGTATGTATTATATATGCCTTTTTCATTAGTTTGCTTTGTATTTTTTCCCCTATGAATAGTAAGGTGCACTGAACTGGTGAAAGTCAAGCAGGAAACAGATTAGCAGCATCTTATACCACAATGTCAAAATACTTAAAAGTGTTTACAGTGCCCACTGACACACCATGAATTTAAGACTGGCAGACTGAAGCAGAAATGAAACTATTCTTATTCTTCTAAGCCAGAAGAGGGGCCTCAGTGGTTTATGATTGTTTTAAGGTTCATTAATCCTTGAATCATGAGGCCATGTAAAAAATGACAGCTTTAACATTCAGTCCCTGGGTTTATTTAAAATGTTTTTACTTCAACACTGTTTCTAATTAATAACAGTGACTATATGACCTGATTTAAATGTATCAAATACATAGGGAGATGGATTCACGTTCCTTTGTAGGACATCTTGTCATTTATGGCAGCAAAGTGCAGCCTGAAGTGAATGGTACCAACTCTTCACAGGGAAGAGCTTACTGTAACGGGGAGAAAATCAGATACTGGACTTTAATGTCTTTTACACTTTCTATTTATGGATTTATTTGGGGGTCTGGGTTAGAGGGAATATAGTTTTAAAGCCAAATGACAAAGCAATTATGGAAGTGTGCATGCATGTTTGCTCATACAGCATATGTTCATGCTCAATTTTTTTACTAACATTTTCCTTTCAAGTCCATTGCTGATCCCTGGAATGTAAGTCCCTGGAAAAAAAATCATCTAAAAAAGCATTGTGAAAAATAATACATTGGAACCTAAATTAAATTCAGTGATCTTACGGAACATGGCAGATGTGTTCTTGTAATGTAAACTGCAGTCAGATAGGAATGCGTTTGATAAAGCTTTAGCAAAATGGCATGTTATACCATCAAGATATACATTACCGGAATCCACAGGCTTCTCCTTGACCCATGATAAGAAACAAGAGAAGAGTGTTGATAAAAGTTTTAGGTTTATCTATTCATCATAATTTCTAAAAAATACCAGCTTATGTGATACATTGGAAGAGAAGACATTTTCTGAGTACCAGAGTAATTCTGTCTTTACCAGTGTTCAGCTTCTAAACAGATGTTCACAAGGCAGATGTGTAGTCTTAACCAGCAAATATTTTTAGAATAATCATTTGAAAGCTCCAAACTAAGCAGGAAAGCTCCAAACTAAGCAGGAAAGCTCCAAACTAAGCAGTTCTGTCAGGAGCAGAACTAACATTTGGCACAGAGCAGTTCATAGTTCAACTAAAATATCTATCTGGAGAAGCCATTAACAGAAAGGGAAGGTGGGGGGAAGAAGCAAGCAACTCAGCCTGAGCAGGTAAGAAGGCATCTAGAAGGCACCTTCTTGCTATAACCATACTGTGATATGGATTCTTTTGGTTGCAGTAGGCTGCCTTAGGAGAGACAGCTGATCTGGCACCCTCAACAACCAGATTGTTCTACTTTCTAACAAATAGAGTTCAGATGCAAGCCACTGAAAAAACTGTGAAACATAATCCTGTATTTGGGCACTATAAGATTTTATGTAAAGTTTAGACCAGATAAAGTCACACTACCTATTAGGAATATTGAGCAGATATGGGTTTGTAGATGCTTTCCAAATAGGGTATAAATCTTGAAATACCAGACAATAAATTTTTCAATAAGGGTAGTTTCACTGACATTACTGTCATCTGGTCTAGAATGACCAAAATACTGACATTATTTTCTATATAGTCCTTACATTCTTGTGTGTTTTGTAAAAAATATATTTTCTATAACTAGATTACTTAGTCTAGTCACCATTAACTTGTGCAAATTTGTTTGGTATTAAGATGTTATTTTCTGAGAAATGGGGATGAACAAAAAACAAGACCAGGTGGGTGTTTATTCTGTGAACAAGTAGTCTTTGCCACTGGGATGCCACAAAGCTTGGAATTAGAGATTCTGTCTAGAAAAAGAACAGGTGAAAACAAATACAAAAGATACTGGCTTGTGTGTGTGTAAGCAAGTCTTTATTTGATGAACTTCATGAAAATTGCTACCTGATATTTGGAATCTTTTTAATTAATGAAGCTTATTTTTTTGATGTTGTCAGGATAAAAGTTTGCTGAGATACCATAAATCTTGCTTTGGAAATAAGTATGAAAAATAAAAGACTGGGGTTAAAATGAATTTAAGATGAAGTTAAGAGTAAAGCCAGGCAGTGCGGGTACGTCATGATATGAAGTGCTGGAATACTTCTAGTGTTAAAATGACAGCCAGTATTGTGCATTGCTGAAACGGAAATAGTATGTTATACAAAATTATGGTAGGCACAGAGTGATATCCGCAGGCAGCACAAGTACATAGTGACTGCAAGAAGGCCCCTCTCCTGAATCCTTATGATTGTGTAAGTGGTCCCTTTCTACCATCGAAAATGGCATAACATCTGTATCATGTGGGCCTAAATGAGGCCGTGGCACAGTTTTCATCAAACATTCCATCTATTGTAGGCTAAAGAAAGAAAAGCATGTGATATAATTGGCATTTTTCTGCAGAGCAACTGACAGTGCTTTACAACTTATTTTCAGCAGGTGTTATGCGGATACTTTTGTTTCTGGAAAGTGACAATGCCTCTTAAAGGAGGCAGCGTAAAGTAGATTAGCTTTTCTAGCAGGAGTAATGCCATTATGACATTCTCTTGGACACCTTTTGTACAGGAAAACCGGAGTCTATTTTTTTTTTTAAGATAAATTACAGCACAAGAGCAAAAAAAGACAAGTACTCTGTCATCTTGGCATAATGCGAGGGATTTGTGACTATCCATGCGTGCTCCCTATACTGTGCTGTACATTTACACGAAGAAGAAATATTACTGGTCTATACTGTGGCACCGTGTTCAGAATACCATAGTTAATGTAGTGTCCATTAAAGTGTCTTTATTTTCTGTGGCTTTATAACTCCGATAAAAAGTCTTTGTAAGCTTTAATAGGAGAGCAGGTCAGCCCAGCAGAGAGTTATTTGCAAAATCTGGAAATGCCAACTTAAAAACAAAACCCTTTTTTGTTATTTGGATAAAACATTTATACAAATTTATCGTGCATGTGTTGCTGACTCTCGCACCTATATGAACATTTTTGTTAATTGCTGAGGAAAACGAACCTAGAATCTGAGGGCTGTTTTCATTCATAAACCTGGATTGCATGACGCATTTTTTAACTTTCCACAGGCTCATGATATTTACTTAGAAGGCAACTGTGTATTGTACTTCAGAGACTAAAAAGTTCTTGCAAGTATCATAATTTTGGACAGGGATATCTCTATTCATTTTTTATCTTTGCACTTTAAAGTAAAGAGTTATAGCTTGTTGAAGAAAAACATTGTAGGCATGTGAACACTGATGCTCATGAAAACTGCTGCAGACTCTGCTGTTCAAAAGTGGGGTCGACCACTTACTGACATGAAATGGTCCAGTGCTGATGATTTCACCGAGACCTCACAATCTTGCAGTGATATTGAACTTAGGTTGTGATTGGAATGGAGGAAGGGGAGATTTACATTTTCTGTCCCTGATTCCTGCTCTAAAATCTCTGTACAACAAAGCTGCTGCTACTTAATGTTAGTATAATTTCCCCTAAGGCTTAAGTTAACAGCAGATTGCTTAGTTTTTCTGGGGTTTTTTTTGTTTGTTTTTTTTTTTTTTTTTGAGTTTTTAGCTGGGGCTGCCATTCACTCCTGTTTTGCCCTTTTTCCTTGACTTTTAAGAAGAGATACTCCTTCTGCTTTTGTCCCGTTTTTCACCTCCAGGAGGTGGTAATTCTATTGCTCAAATGGATTCCTGCTGGTTGCCAACACAACCATGTAATTCTGAGAGGAGAAAAGTGCCTTATCTGCAGTTTTGATTTAAAGCAATTTCTTGAAAACATAATAAAGTTTCTTACCAATGGCATTAAAGTTAATAATCCTTAATGTTGAAAAGTGGTGGTTAAAAGAAACAAACGAGCACTTGAAGGTTGCACTTTTTTATTTTAGCAGATAGGGACTCACTTTGGGTTAGATTATAGACAGCTGTACCTAGTACTGGCACAAAGGAGGCAAATGGAGAGAAAAGTTTCTGAGCCTGACTTGGTACCCTTCAGAATTGCATCCCATAAGCTTGTGTGAAGGCAAGGTGATGCCTAGGAAACTCCTGTCAAGACTTTTCGTCCCAGAAGGCAATAGCACAAAGAATAAGAGGAAGAAACAAAATGTCTGGCTTCTTTCTTCCCCTGCATTAAGCAGCAGTGCAAAGCACAGAGAGCTGCAACTTCCCTGAAGTGCAGAAGCTTTCTGAGCTCCTTCCAGCATAACTGCACACTTCTGGGCTTTGCTTAATTACTATTTCCATCTTATTTTTTTCTTCTGCTTTTTGCATGAAAGAGCATATGACCTAGATTCAAACACTAGAAAGTCCTTCACAAGTAGTAAAGTAAGACCTCATTTGACTAAGGAGGGGTATTTTGTTCCTCAGTATTCTGCATGCTAGTATCTCAATTTATTATAAATGTGTATTTTCTGTAGCTTTTATTATTGTCCCTAATGTATTTGTGTATTTTCTTAAAAAAGGTACGTGCATCTGGCTTCTTTTACTTTAAAGGTTTCCCTTATGTATACACCCACATACGTATAAATACATATATATATATATGCTTCAAATTCCTGTTTAAATATCTTCTTTCTAAGCTATGTGAACTTAGGTCCCCTAAGCTTGCACTTTTTAGTCCATGAATCAGCTTCTCTGCTTTTCTTAATACCTTTTCAAGTAATATATTTATATCATTTTATGAGGTGGTGACACAATATTCTGGCTGGGCTTTGGTAGAGAATTAAGTAATCCTGTTCTAACTTCACTGAACATGCATTCTCATTCTAGGCAACCTTGGATATAAGTGTGTGAAATAGAAGAGATGGGGTGGCTTTCACCGTTTTTCTCTGTCACTTCATCTTCTTTTCTAATACCATGAGTTTACCATTACTGCAAGGTCCTTTTTTAATTTCTTCCACTATAAATCCATCAGATTTATCCGGTATTTGTTTACTTCAAACCCATGTGTAGTACATTACATGTGTTGACATTAATTTTGTGTTTTGCATCAGCCAAGTTAGGGAGGAGGCTCAGGTCCTAGCAGTAGTGGTTGGTTTTGCTTGGGTTTGTTGTTGCTTCTTTTTTTGCCTTATTTTTCTTTTCCTTCTCCATGTTTGACTCTCCCTGCTAGTTGTGCAATGTCAGCAAGCACAGCTCGTTTACAGTTGCTTTTTTTGACTAGGTCATTCATCTAGATTAGATGCTGCAGAGGTGTGAAGTGCAGCCTTTGTGGAACAGCACTTGCTAGGACTCCATAAGTGCTGCTCATTTCATGCTTGTGCGTGTTTGTGTGGGCATCCGAAACTGTGCATCCTTATCCTGGAGCTCCCCAGCCCGAAAACCTGGGTTAGATGAATGCTAGCCTGCTTCTGGGCCTGATATGATTGCTGGTACAAGAAGCTTTGGCTTAGTGCTCACAGTTTAAAAGCATTGCTTCATCATAGAATCATAGAATAGTTAGGGCTGGAAGGGACCTTAAAACTCACCTATTTACAACCCACTGCCATGGGCAGGAGCACCTTCCACTAGACCAGGTTGCTCAAAACCTGGCCTTGATATCTTTGATCAAGGCAAAAATACTTATTTTGGGAAGAAATTCAGTACTATATTTAAAGAATATGCATTTGCACTAATAACTTTGAACACTACAACACTGTGAGCTGCCACTAATCTGACTAATGTGTCTGAAGTAGCAAGCTCCTTTGGGAGTGTGTCTGCAGGTGCGTGTATCGTGCAGGATGCACGCATTCGTGCAGAAATCTATCCATACAAGTCATTTCCCAACAAACATATTGTGAGACAAAGCTCCAGCATTCAAGACTTTAGCTAAAATATTCTGATATTCTGAGAAAATTATGCCTTCATTTGCGAAGCAGTCATTTTTGGCAGCAACCTCCCAGAACTGTTGGTCAGGCTGAATTGGTTGGAGTCCTGTATCTCTTAAATTCTTCCCAGTTGCTGTCTATCAGATTACTACTGCGTTAATTCTCATACAAGCTGTCTGTTAGGAGAATAGAGATTATTTTAGATGTTATGCGCTAAGGTTTAAGTTGACAGATTTAACAGCTATTTATCTCTAGGGAAAGCGGTCTTTCTAACTTTTTGAGTTAGCAAATGCTCCCTGCTGATATCCATTGCTCTTTTACATGTGTGCCAGGCCCCATGGAAGTAATTAGCAGCAGGATAAATACCTGAAAGATTATAGGGTTTACATTTTATTAAACATTTTTGAATTTCAGTACCTTCCTTGTCATGAAAGCACTTCTGATAGTGAGCATACGTCCTCTAATAATGATATAAATCGTATTACTCTCAGCCATTTATCAGCATTCATACCATTTTGCCCCTGCAAACATATTCTGTGATTTATTTTTAAAAGTAAAATTCTGAAGGATGCAGCAGTACTTAACACAGCAGAGATAAGATGAGGCAAAATGAGTGAACAATTAATTTAAAAGGTTTTATTTAGTTCTTCAGTTGAATTTGTATTTAAAGGCATTTAAAGATCCGTTGTAATCTACTTTGTATGAAGTGCAGCTAATTAATCTGTAACCAGTCTTCCAAGTGACACTGCTTTTGAAGAGGCATGTGGTCTAGTTTCTTATGACTGAGATTTACCACGTTGGTCATCACAAACCATTTTAAATAGAAATAGGCTTTATGGGACTTTACCAGGATCCACCCACATTATTCTTTCAGATTTCTCTACAGATCCTCCTTAGATTGTCAAATTGCCTGGCAGGTCCCACTTTCCCTGTAGGTTGTGGTGGCCCTATTAAAGCTAACTGTGCTTTATTGCAGATGATTCAGTGAACAGTTGCAAGTCAGGGTGATTGGCCTTTTTAGTTGCAGAAAGGAAGCAGAGTTTGGCTATAGCACAGAGCAAAGCAAACTGTGAAAAACTGCAGTTTGTATTTACATCGTAACAGTGTACACAAAGTATTGCAAAAGGCTGCGCCAAAAGTTGTCTTGGGGAAAAAAAAGCAGCCTTTACCTTTCAGGAGGACTTTTTTGTCATATCCCATTTTTCTTGATAGGGAACACCAAATGCACCACCACACACAGGCTTGTGGGATACAAGTAAACAACCTGTATGATGTACCACCTGTGGAATCTGTCCAGCCTCTGTGACCTACTCATCACTTAGTTTACATAGTAGTTCCAAGGGCTGCTGTCCAGGATGTACAGAGTTGTTCTCCGGCAATCGGTGTTGATTCTATTTAGCAACCTCTTAATTTCAGTTTATCTTTTTTATTTTATTTTATTTATTTTCTTGTTACTTATTGAGAAATTTCAGTGAAAATGAAGTCACACATTCTTCTTTTGGACATTTGTCTTCTCCTGCCTGAAATGTAGCTCAGAGTTTATTAAACAAGCCAGAAAATTACATGCTATCTCAAGAATGTGACTGTTTGCTGTTCTCCCTGAGATATGCCATATGCTTTGTTATGTTGTCCTAATAGAGGAAAGGTCTGCTGTTAATGACAGCATTAATGTTATCAGATATTTTTTATTGGGTGATTTTCATAACAGACATTATTAATGTATGCTGTGTTCAGTTAGTGCATATTATTCTTGGTGGGGTGAGGAATATCTATCGTCCTTCATGAAAATAATGCGTTGTTTCTAATTGAGCAGTCAGTGTTTTAGTGCAAAACACAAAACATGCCATCATGTTCTAGGGTTTTGTAACAATAGCGTGAGTTCTGCATCTGTTTAATTTTCACAGTTGCAATGTATTACACAAACCCAATACAGAAATCATGACACAGTCTAATTAAATACAATATCAAAATGTCTATTTTCAAAACAGTTTTGGTCTTCAAACAAAAAAAAAAAACCACTTGTAATGTATTTGCCTGTAGCTACTTACAAGAAAGATGCTGAAGAAAACATTTTTATAGAGATCTTAATAATGACGTAATGTTGAAATCTGTTTTTTCTCATGCAAATCCAGAAAATGCATACAGAATTGTATACATGTATACAATATTTTGCATAAGCAAATGCATATTTAATACAAATTTGTTTTACCTTAACGCATACAAAGATTCCTTTCTCTATATAAAGTGGGGTTTTTTCTGCTGGTTCTCTAACTGTGCCATTTTTCAGTACACCGTGTGCTTGAGTTGGTGTTTATTTCAGTCAGCAAGAAGGCTTCTTCTCAGCGGCATTTGAGGGCAGATCTGTAGCAAGGATAAGAAAGTAGAAAATAAGATCTTACAAAGAAAGTCACAAATGTTGCCATTTTCAAAATAGCAGCAGAAAAGTGGGAGCAAAACCGGGAGTTTTTAGGAAGATTTTAATCTTGAAAGGTTTTTTGGGTTTGGTTTGTGCCTTACGTGCAGCATGAAAATGTATATGGAGTTAAAAACAGAAAGGAAGAAAAATCTCTCTTTGATTAAAACATGGTATTTTCTGCATGGAATGTGTTATTTGCAACAGTTGTGAGCGTGCTTCAGTAAAACCATTATGAACTACTGTGTGGAATAGGATACTCCATTATGTCACTGGTGAAAATGAAACAGTTGAATATGACCCAAGGGTGGATTATTGCCACCAAGCAACGTAACAGAATGTGCATTACAGTTAGTGTAATTGCACAGCTAACTGATTTCCTTTCCTTTAAATTAAATTGCGGTATGAAACTACATTGTCTTAATTTTGCTTACCAAGACATTTAGGAACTGTTTGCAAAGTATAGCAAACTTGAAGTAAAATGAAGAAATTATTTTCTATGAGCAACTAAAAGTTATGGACTGAAGAATTCTGTCAAACTAGAGCAAATTTTGCACAGAAGGCAAATAAGCATTCATTGTCCCAGGATCTAGAAGCAATTATATGAAACTGCAAAAGTCGAATGGTTGCAATTTATCAACATTTCATGAAACAAAGGAAGACAAGAAATGGTGTAAATATGGTTTCTTTAGATTCTTTGCTTTCATTTGAGATAGTTTTGTCTCTATATGGATAGAGGTAAACTCTAGGGATAACAGATTTAAAGCCTTGTTCTTTATGTAGAAAGTCTGCTCTCGAGATATTGACGAGCCAAGACTCATTAATTAATCTTATTCCTATATTTTTCTGTCATGATTTTAAAATCTCTGTCCCCTTCTAGTGTGTTACACCTCCTACAAAATGTTTGTATGTTTTAAAAGCCAGTATCATCTTAAAATACCAGCCACCACAAATCTGAAAACCTTCCAGGATATTTTGGCTCTTTTTTTCCAAGTTGGGAAACACATAAGACACAAAGTGAAATAGATACAGAACTTGGCTGAACTTTACTTGAATTTTGCCAATGAAAGCTTGCAAAATATGGCCAACTTGGCTATTAAAAAGAGCCCTTGAGCCAGCACTAATTATGTCAACAAGTAGTTCAGGCTCAGTCCTCACTGAGTCCTGCACTTTTATAGGATAGGAGGATGAATGTCATGTATGTAGGGAGCCGAGCAGCTGCTTCGTTTACCATTACTCCATTTAAGGATGTGCTAACCTTGCAACAACCTAGTGACATCATCATTTTTCACCTTATTCCTTTCTCATGGGGTATGTCTTCACAATAAGCCCGAGGTGAAAAGGTTTCCTCCGCAGGCAGACAGGCTGCATGACAAATGTGCTGAGGAGTCAAAGAAAATTTTAACCTGCCCTACCTAGCCATAGTCACTTTCTGTACCTAGAAGCAAAGTGATAAATGTTTTTCTTCAAAAACAGAGAGCAGTATAAGGGAGAAGGCAGGGGAAAAGAAAAGGTAGGATATGCTGCACATGATATTGTGCTAAATGGATCTGCATACCTGTTTTTCTTTCCTCCTCAGGTAAGCAAGCAGTGTGCCTGACCCCTTACGTCTTGATCATGGTGTTCATATGAGGGGATGCTCTTTGTCTGAAAAATCTGTGTATCATTTCCATGTTAAACAGACCTATGTTACACTCACCTTGGCAACACAAGGGAGCTGCGAATTTGGCTGTGTTTCGTTAGTATTTTCATTCCATGTGTATTGTGTCCTGATAATTTAGAAAACATTTTCACACAGAACTAGTGGATCACCGTAATTTTGTGAAGATTTCCTCTCACTCCATCAAAATGCCTTTTTTTTCACCAGCAATTTCCAGTTTCCTAATGTACATTGCATTCTATTCAGTTGTGTCCTAGACTAAAGTCATAAGCAAAGCTGCACAGTTGCTCATCCGCAAAATGCTTGGCTTAAGGACAGTGATTTTAAAATATGATATAAAATTACCCTTGAGGGCACTGTAGACATAGCTGTATCATTTCTGTACCTACGTTTAGTTTTGAAACAAGTAAAGGTATGATCCAAGAATTTATATAGCATTTTTCCATAGCGAACTCAGGGACAACGCGCAGGTGGCGAAGCAATGAAGGATGAAATCTTCCTCTTGCACTGTTCTGCAGTGGCAAAGTCCAGTCAGAACTCTTCAGCTGAACCAAGTTTGCTGGTGGAAGGTTTTTGTGTCTGTCCCTATGAACGTAGGAGTGATCTCTTTGATGGGAAGGGTTGTGTTATTGTATGCCTGATTGCCTTGCCTTCTCCCCAGAGCAGCACTCTGTCACAGTGGGAGCAAGCATCGTAATGTCACCCATGACTTCAGCGGTCATGACTAATGTGCTTATCCTGCACCCAGGCCAGTGGCATGATTCATGTGTAATCTCAGCACCACAACACAGAGCGAGCTGCTGTAATAAGCAGGGTAATTTAAACTGAAAAGAATAAAGCAGAGGAGTGGAATGGGTTTAGGATTAGGATATTAGGATGAATCTTCAGGAGATCTGTTGAAGTCAGGGAGCAAGTGATATGAAGGTACACTGACCAGACTTGCCGCACAGCTCTGAACTGAGACTGCCTCTCTGTGTTTCTGTCAGTTGTAAAGTTTAGCAGACATGGTAATATGCATAAAGTGTGTGCCTGTGTAATGTGTCTATATAACCTGCATTTTAAGAGGTACCAGAGATCCAGATGAAGAAAAATCTTCAACACTGTGTAATTTTTCATGCACTGTATAGTAGGCTTTTCAGATATTTTAATTGTCATATTAAGACTTTAGATGTAAAATAACTGTGATTGAACAAATAGGCTTTTAGCTAATGTAAGTTAGAATAAAAGTGAGCATTTCAGAGCTGTATGGTGGGAATAGCTCAAAAATGAAGTGTTTTACCCCTTAGGGATATAATCAGAATGCGGAAAAATGCCTGTAGGAAAGACATTGATAAATTAGAAAAAAAAAAAATTGCTAGACAGAAGCATCATATTGCCAGATATTAAGCTGGAGGTGTGCTAAAAGAACCCTGGCCTTGTTTGTAAAGTTGTGAATAAATCTTTTAAAAATAATTGAATTTATATTTAACTTGAAAAACAGGGTAAGATCTTTTATTCCACACTTATAAGTTTGAATACACTTTCAGTTGCTCTTAGTTATCTCAAATTAAATCTTAAATTGAGCTTGTGGTTCTGTGAATTAATACTGTGGCCTTTCAGCTCTTTTGCTGAGGTCATTCAAATCTAATGGTAGAAATGGTCACAGGGTCAAGTCTTGGTATGTAGAGTATAGAAATGGTTTAATGATGCCAGCAGATGTTTGCATTCTGCATGTTGGAGTTGTAATGCACTGGTGGGCTCTGTGAAGGCACTTGATTATCACATTATTATATCTTCATTCTATCTGAATTGTGAGGTAGGGAATAAGAATGCATAAGAATAAGGTGAAGGTTCTGCCTTAAACCAACAAAAATAAGCAAAATCACAGCTAATTTTCTACTGACGCCCTTCTTAACAGTCCCTATTGTGCTTCATCATTGTCAGGGTCTTGGGAGGTTGCATAAACTAAATAAATAGGCTGAAGTTGGCTAGAAAAATTGAGACACATAAGAATGACTTTGAAATCCTTTGGGTTTAGCCATTACAAGCCAGAACTTAAGTATTACATTTAAAGACTTTATATCTTGTTCACTATTAATGTCATAATTCTATAAAAGGTTGAAAATATCCATGAATATGAAAGTATTAATAAGCAAGGATCCAATAAAGAATTTTAAAGTGCCAGGCAGGTTCTGTCATATGAGCTCAATGTTGTTAATATAAGTAAGTGCAGATTTTATATAAAAATGCTATACGAACAGGACATGCATTACACAGCAGCCAGTTTTAAGTATTTTTTGATTACACAGATATTTAAAAAACAAGTAAACATACAGAATTGTGACTGCACTGAAAAGCAAAAGCTTTTAAATACAGGATTGCAGTCTTAATTTTTTACTCTTTTTTGTTTAAATTT
This sequence comes from Psittacus erithacus, assembly GCA_009867235.2. Lineage (NCBI taxonomy): Eukaryota > Metazoa > Chordata > Aves > Psittaciformes > Psittacidae > Psittacus > Psittacus erithacus. The sequence continues at coordinate 46,240 of WYDI02011378.1, forward strand.
GACCTCTATTCTACTTCCCTCTAAAACACATTGTTCCAAAAGGGCTTGTGCTTTTCCACTCCAAAACACAACATTGTCAACATCAGTAAATAGAAGGAATCCCAGGATGGCTACATTCCTGTTTGTTTGTATGTTTGTTTGTTTTTAATGACATTGTGCAAACTTATATTCCTAGGCTGGAAATCGTATATGAAGTTTCATACTTTCACTCATAGCAATTTCGGCAATAATTTTATACTTCTTTTTAAAGCAAATAATGAAACGTGACTAAATGCTGACAAGCCTTTTGTTTTGTGTAACACCAGGATGGGATATTTACTGCAGTTGTGAGTTTTATTTATCATCTTTCCTAGTTCATCACTGTCATCTTTCTCCTTGATCTGTACGGATAAGTATAGCCAGCTGTGATGATTGTTATTAAGGATATAGCAGTAACAGCTCTTCACAAATGTACTGTGATTTGAAGCCACTGCATCGTAAGTTATCCTGTGATAATGCGTTTAGTGGACTCAAAGGGGACAAATATGTGACACTGCTTAGCTGTAAACTGCAGTAACTTCTGATGTCAGGGAGGGCTCAGTATTGTGTCATATGGGACACACAGTCTGTATGATAACTATTTCAAAGTCTACTTCCAAACTGTATATTCTTTCTAAAAAGATCTGTGTTACCCGTGCTTGCTGTAGAGGGCAAAGTGTGTCTGCTGGCTGTTTGCTATGTTTGGAGTTAACATACTGTAGTGTTAACATACTGTAGTGAAGGGGAATGAGAAGCTGTCCTCTGGGTCTTCCATGACTATCATTGCAAATAAATAAAAAACCCAAATTCTGATTCCAAAGCCAAAAGCTACCTTCAGGTTCACCTCTGCAGTCTTGTTGAAAACAATGTATGAACTAGCAGAGAGCCCTGTGTTGACTTTTTATTCCCCAGTGCATTTGTTGTGCTGCCATAAGTGCTTGTGCAAGTGTCCATGGAATGGTGAGAGGGGAAGAGGGAGCATCTCGTTCCCTCTGAAAGTCATTGACAAAACCTGCATGAGAAGTGGTGCTGTGGAAGTATTAAAAGATCACTCAGAAAGAAGCTACAGTTGAGCCTGCTGTTTTGTTATGTCGCATGTTAACGCAGAAGGCTGTGGAAGTGTGATAAATTTGGTTCTTCTACACCGAATTATCACTTTGTTGCTTAAGTGGACTTGTGAAAAAAGGCGGCGGCAGAACATAACGGACAGTACAATTTAAGTCCATCAACAGCACGTTTTTTCTAATGTGAAATCTGATTACCGTTTGTCAGGCAGGAGATGTAGTTTGACAATCAAGAGGTATTGTGCAGGTGGTTGAAATAATTTTGATGTGGTCGATTCCCCCCCTCCCTCCCACTGCATGCTGATTAATCCTGGGTTCATACATCACACCAAAGTGGCAAATGCAGCCTATATGTATGATGGATGTGTTTAGAAAGGTTGGAAGTTTTGTTCGCTGTAACATCAGTGCCCTTGGAGGGGGGCTGTGGACGGACAGACTGCGAATGCCATACTCTCGCTTTCCAATGCCTCCTCCCTTGCTGCCCCATTTCCTCCTGTGGCAACAGAGCCCTACCATGCATCACAGGATGAGGTGGGAATGTTGGCTCAGACTAAAAGTACACTAACTCAGAAGACTGAAATGAATTTGAGAATGTTTTACTGTAAACTTTCCTGTGGGTAGCCTGTGGGACTGACTACCTGTGATGATAGGTAAGGCAAGGAGGCAGTGATGAGCAACTGAAAGATGTGCACTATCCATGAGAAGCAGCACATGGAAAACAGTCTTTATGCAGATAAGACTGTCTACCTATATCCTAAGTAGCAATATCTTCAGACCCTGTAGACAGGATGCAAATGAAGCTCAAGTATGCGAAAGGTCCAAAGTAATAATAAGTGGCAATTAAATCTATATCCATTTCACCTGTAGATTTAGTTGTCAAGTTTTGTTTTGTTTTGTTTTGGGTATTTTAGATGTCTTTGTGCAGGGAAGTGTGTTGATAACCACTGATTTATTGGCATTGTCATTATCAGAAAACTGTAAATGAGAGTTTCCCTTCCCTCCGGACACAAGCACAGAAGAATCACAAGCAGGGATTCTGATCATTGTGTGCAAAAAAGAAAGGATGACTAAAACAAAGAGGCATTGTGTTGTACAGGCTAGATTTTATCTTCAGTCAGCTAGATTGCAAATAAAACTATAAATATGCATCACCAGAAAATGGATTATTCTTTTACATTTCTTTAAATACTGTGGGTTATCTCCCTTCTTCCGCCAGGAGACCTACAAGGTCACCAAATTAAACCTTTACACAATCCAAAAATTGAATCTTGGTACATCCATTTTCCTAATACAATTTCTGCAATACCTATCGGTGCTGACAGTTTTGGTCACATATCTCTATTGTGCTGTTCAGTTTTATTTGACAGTGCAGGATGGCATCAGCATGTATTGGAGGTAACATCTGAGCTGTGGCTGATCTCTTGGGACTGCTGTACTACTTTACCTCCTTGCCATCATAAATGGATGTTTCTGTCATTCCCTAAGATTTCCTCCTGGGTTAGGCATCTTTCTTTAATTATTAATCAAAAGCAGTGTAACAATCATTGCAAACAAATGTATCACTGTACCGAAGCAAGTATGTTAGATGGGATGTTAGTAATAGTAGTGGAGCAGGATTTGGATGTAAAGGTTATGATCTTGTCTTTTTCACATCTGCTTGATACATAAATTATTATGCTAGTCTGAGTATTGTATTTCCCTGCTACAAAAAAAAGAAAAAAAATGCAGTAGGCTAGCTTTTTCTGGAGTGTTCAAACTGAACAAAGGCCAAGTGACTTATGCAAAGCCATTCCTAAAACCTGTGACATAGCTAGGGCAAAAATGTTCTGCGTTTGAATACAACCATATGCTTACCACAGGGAAAAATGAGTGCACGGCTACAGATATGCAAAATCCCATTGCTTTTTGTTTGAGTTGAGACTAGTTTGTGAACTTCTATTGTCCTTAGTTTTAACGTAAGATTTACTTGCAATAGACATGTTTTCAGAAGGAAATCTACATTTAATATTTCTTTTCTAGGTGCAAATCTATGTGTCACTGTTCAGTCCCCAGTTTGCACACACTCACAGGTCTCACGTGAGACATGGGATCCTCGAACAGTACCTAGGACATGTGTGCTTCAAATTAAGAATCGCTAGAGACTGGGTTAAAGAAAAATCTCAAAGTGCTGTAGTCATCATGGAACCGCTTTGTGTTTTCCCTGCAGAACCAAGCATAAAGGCACAGGCTGTGCTTGTCTGCGTGTGACAGGGAGCACTGTGCCAGCCTTGGGCACACACACCTCTCCCCTAGCAAAACTCTCTGCTTACATCCCCGCACTGCATTTCCCCCTGTCAGAGAGACATCCCATTAGCTGCCTCCTTTTCTCACACAGGGACCACTTACCAGCTGGAGAAGATGGGGTTTCATCGCTGAAAACTGCTGCTCATTGTCTTAGAAATAGAGTATCAATATAAAAGACGTACATTTTCACAGAAACAAAGTGGTGGGTTCATTTGGCTTCCATTCACAGCAATAGCTGAATACTGCTGTTGACTACACAGATGTACAAAGCTGTGGCTGTACCTAATAAAATACATATGATCAAATCTGAACTGCTTGTCTCTGAGACATTCATTTAATACATAAATTTAATATACTTTGATAAAACTCTTATTAGTTGTTGAAGATGCTGCCATCTTAAATATCAGACTAAGGATATTTACTGACTCCTGCAAATCAGTCATCCTTTTGAAGATATTTATTGAGTTCCAAAATAAATTATCTGTATTTCATTGTGTGTAATATATATGGGCACAGTACATTGCATCGTAGTGTTTAATTTTTTCTTCTTGATTTTTTTTTTTCTTCTTGGATTTCTTACAGGTATCAGACTTGGCTAGAGTAAAGTCAGGCTCTCTATTTTAATGTTAGTATAACAAAATCCACCGAAAAGAAACCGCTGGCATATGAACATTAGTTCTCATCTGTGTTCACTCAGATTGTCACAAATCTTCTTCAACAGCCCTCTTGCTATTATAATAATGTAATATTATAAATATCTGCATTTATTAAAAAAAAATTTGCGCAGCCCGTAGTCATCCTTTTAGAGGCACTGAATGTAGACCCTTATGCTGGAAATTATTAATGTCCTTATTCTCCTGTTAACCTCATGTCTGCTTTATAGGAAGCAGAAGGCAACCTTTCCAGTGCAACTGAAAACAGCTTTTAATGAAACTTGTATGAATTCATGCTTAGGATGATTTGAAAAAATGTACACTGAAATACTGGAATGATTCCAAATTCTGACTTTTTACCCCCAGAGGGACAAAAAAAACCCAAACCTGTGCTTTTTTAATGAAAATATTTTAATCTATCTGGCTTGAAAACCTTTTCTTCCTTAAGTACTGCTGCACTTCAAATATAATCACTACATGGTAATGAGGAAGAGGTCAAGGTTCTAGTTTTGCATCTCTTTCTCAGTGTCATTTACAAGATTCAGCCTCTTAACCTTAAGAATGTGTGACCTCAACCTGGCTTCGTCCTTTTTTACAGGGCTTAACCTCACCTACTGATCCCAGTCTTGAGAAGAGAGAAATGTGAATCAGGTGATGTTTGCAAAGCCTTAGGAAGCCATGGACTATTGAAAAAATATTTAAACAAATAAGGAAGTCATGTTAGCTTGTAAGCTTATTCCAACTAAATTGTCTTGATTTTTATCTCAATATGACTAAAAAATAACTATGTGATAGTTATGTGGGAATTACAGCAATTTCTAGGTAATTTGAGGTTATCTGTAAAAGAATGGATGTGATAAACTTCTTTTAAATTATTAGCTAGATCTACCCTTAATGTGCATTCTATATAATGTACTTAAATGTTATTCCAAAAGGATTCTTTAGCAGCAAAACTAATTACATATTGAATATTTGAAAATTTTATTGGTGATTAAAAAACATAAAACCTGTTGGGACTTCATGGAAATAGATGTTTCTGTGTGTTGCAAGACACATGCTTTTAAAAAAATGCCTTTTATTTTGGTGAATAAACTCCTGAGTTGTTTTGATTTGCCTAAAACACAGATGATGTGAACTACCACAACTATATCCATGCAGTCAGCATCCAAATTACAAGTGCTTTTTATAGGTCCCTCAGTCGCAGATTCACAAGTGACATTCCTGTCTGATGTTACCAAAACGTATGCAGAAAACTATACTGCCTTTCCAGTTGCATTGTGGGATTTCTGAACGTCAGCATTTTTGACAGGATACATGGAAAGTTGGATGTCATATAAATTAGTAATTGCTCTTGCGAATGTTGTGCATCTCTCAGAAGAATTTGTCTGCAACATTTAAAAACCTGTGATAAAATGGAAGAAGTGGTTTAGGGGTGAAGGAAAAATAAGTCAGGAAGAATAAGGAAGGTTTTTCTGGTAAGTGGTTTTGTTTGGGCACAGCGGTGGGACTGACACAAGAGAAATAACTCCATGAAAGGAAAAATCCTGCAGTGCTTTTGCACTGCGGTGTATTCTGCACAGTCCTAGGGACAGCTTTGGGATGCACCTGGTTTACATCACTCAAAATACTCTGCTGGGAGAGGTACGGCTGCACAAATGCTTGTTTGCCTGTGCTGGTGACATGTGGGAGTCCAGGGGGTGAGAGGCTGAAACAGGAGCTGAAAGGAGGGCAAAGAAGGCTAATACCTAGAGGATGAGAAAAATCGCGAGGGAGTACAGATGTCTCTGTAGTTATGTGAGGGTAATTGTCAAAATCAAGGGTAAAGGACAGGGAAATGCTAATGATAAGCTCAGTTTCAAAGCTGGGAACTCAAAATTGGATGCCCAGTTCTTTATTTAAGAAACTAACCTGGCATTTTAATGTGTAAAGTGCGTATTTACAGGCTTAAATAAATGCTTATCCACTGATAGAAAGAGGAGTGGGGCAGGTGAAAACATTCCTCCCAAACGCTGGGATTCACCTTTGCTTTTGCTGCATTGAAAGAGATGGTGAGGGAGATTCCTCGCTCAGGGTAAAACTGAATTTAAACCTCAGGTTGCACAATAAGAACCTAATGAATTGCAGAATGTGTCTCTACTCTGGGAAAAAAAAAGGTAAAGGAACATGAGCAACCTTGGACTGTATGTAAATTGTTTCATTGTACCTGCTAAATATAACATGAAAAACTTGAGACTTATAAAATGTCACCTGCTCTTATCGAGCTTTGAAGAGATTACCTCTTCACAGAAGTTTCATTTTCATTTCCTCCAACATTTACTGAAGTGAACGAGGGCCATGACTCCTTTATTTCCTAATCCCAGCCAGCAACTTGCTTTTTTCAGTGTTTTATGTCATTCCATATGACATTGCATCAAGGCAATTCAGTGCTGCATGCAGTTGAACCAAAAGCAATTTAAGTCAAAAATGGACAAATATGGATGTAATTTATAAAGCTTGTTCAAAGGTCTAACACAGCTCAAAGCCTGTGCACTTTTGAGGTGCAGGAAGGTTTTTTTCCTCATATTTATGAAGCCAAATTGTGGGGGTTTAAAAGAGCTCCACTGCGTGAGTATCAGACAACACTTTGTACTTAGAACAATCCTTTTGTAAAATGAAAGTATTTTCACTTTTATTATGCATAGAAACTTTTTATAAGAAAAATATAGGACCCACTATAAAAACAAGTGTAGCAGTATCAGTGGAACAGCCTAAAACCCAAATTTCTTGTTGTACAGTCTGTTAAAATCTAAAAGATCATACAGTGTACAGAGTTGAAGTATGATGGGGAAATAAATTGTATGTTTTCTTTGGCTTCTCTTCTTTTACACCCTTTTTAATCAGATCCTAAATGCTGTCATTTCTATGTCTTTGTTTTTGGAGTATTTTATTTTTTTATAGATGTATATTAAAATATAGATTTATGTATAAATATGTATTTTTAAAATATTTCAAATATATATGATAAGAGACACTTTCCAGCTAATAATCTGTGGCTTGCTGTTTCCTTTGCTCAGTCACTGCTGTTAAAAGCCCAGATGTTGTATCCAGGCAGTCCAGCTATAAAAGAAAGTCTGTATGTAGGGCTAAAAACCTCAGTGCAAGGCCACAGATTCCAGTGCAATACTATACGTTTGGAAAAAGTTCATGAAAGTGCTGTTTCTTCCACAGAGAATACTCAGAAAAATCTTAGAAAAGTTTCTTTTACCTAGGTACCAAAGAGTTTCTCCAAGTAATTAGTTCAGTAACAATCTTCAGTAAAATAAATACCCAATTTACAAATGTTTCTTCATGTGGTTTTTCTTTTTTCTTATCCTAAGTGTTGAACTAATACAATTCATATGTCCTTTGCTTGGAATCTCAAGAAACATTTGGAATTGCTTATAAACACATTTCTTTAATTTTGTTTTTGATTAGGATATGTTTCAAAGCACTCAGGTGTCCTGCTATGAAAATTCAAGAGGGAGATCATGGTTAAGTGCACCTCTGCAGTTGTAAATATTTTCCCCCCTCCTTTCTTATCGTCCTTCACAACTTGTCCCTTCAACTGAGCCAGGGGGGCTATTCATGCTTTTACCATCCTTTGTCAATTGGAGTGTGTTCAAAATCGTTGGCACAGATTTATTTTGTTAGTGAAAATGTTCCATTGCTATCTGTTGTCTTTGCAGTGAGGGCTTATGGTATAACAGTATTGTGAGAACTGTTTTCATTCAGGAGGTATAATGGTCAATATAAGTGCAGTTTGTAAATAAATTTGTTACAACTAATTATAATATGCATGCTGTGTTTTCAAAAAACACTTTTGTCAAAATATTGCTGTTGCTAAAAACGAACTTAAGGATCCTTGTCAGTATGTTTAGCTGATTTAATTAAGGAACTTATTTTAATATCAGAATAAAATCATCATAGCTTCTTGAGGCAATTAAAGTAATGAATTACTTGCATTCTCCTACATTTTATCTTAATTCTGTATCTTTTGCTATATTCTTTTCCAAACAGTAACTATATTCAGTAATTATATCTGATAAAATGTGAGTAGTTTATATTAGATAGTGAGATATGTGATGCAGATAAAAATAGTCTAGATTACATTGAGTGTACATTACACTTATTTTATAAATGTAGTATGTGATGCTTGCTTACTGCATATTTCAAAAAGGCTCTGAAAGGACCTGATAAACTGATAGGCAGCTGATGCAGAGTACGCTATTTCACACATCTCCTTAGTTCTTGCAGTTACTTCTCAACTAAACAGGGTTTAAGAGTGCACGGCAGCAGGGCTAAACACTTAAGGAAGAGATGAGAGTATATCTAATATAATTCAAGCTGTCTGTGATATTTAAGGTATAACCAGCTGGTTAATATTTTAATAACAGAAACCAGTGGTTTATATAAAGCATTTGTGGAATATTGTATTCCTAAAATAAAACTCAACCTACCTCTGCAATGTTTAAGACTTTATCCCACTTAGGAACTGCTGTTCAGTTAATAGCAATTGAAATGCTACTACAAAATTTTTGGCATTTTCAGATGCTCTTGAGGTTAAAGCAAAGATTTCTTCAGAAATTTTGCTGCCCTAACTAGAAGCTTCACCTTCAGTTTCCCAAGGTGACTGTGCCCCTAGTGCCAGTACCAAGTACCAGTGACAGGAGGTGCAGGGTGCCCGAGGTGCAGGCAGCATATACTGTGCACCTTCTTTCTGTGCCCTCCTACTGAAGTCCTCTGGGTACAGGAGTGGTTTGGATGTGGAGAGGGATGGGGCAGTGAGCCTGAGGTTTCACATCCTGCTGTTACTTAAGGGGTGACCCCAACTGACCCACAGTGGGTCGTGACATCCTCTATGCCACAGGTTTCTGTTCCCTCCAAATGGCTGGAGGCTGCATTTTTGAGTGTAACTTTTGCCTGTGTTTGACCTGCAAGATGGAGCTCAGTTTGGGAAGCTGTCATCAAATGGCAGAAAACAGTTCCCTGCCAGATTGAGAGTGAAGTCGAAGACGATGCTCATTTAAGAGTGTTGTCACCATCATTCCTGATAATATATAATGATCTCAACCCACCCCCTAGCCAGGGATGAAGAGTAGGGGTATCCGCAGCAAACAGCAGGTACACAGAGGGTATGCATCAAAAATAACATTCTCCAAAGGCCTGTGCAAAAGCAGCATATATGTTCTGCCTCAGGACTGAATAGAGCTGACCTCACAGTAGTCTTTACCATGAAATTTTGGAGGGCAAAGCCCAGTGAAAGACTAAGTGCTGTGTTACTAAGCGGTGAAATATTTTTCAGTACTGAACAAACATTACAAGTAACAAATATATTTAATGGAGTGTATTATTTTATTATACCTAGTTGCTATAATAGGCAGTTAAAGCACAATAAACAAAAGAAGCAGAAAAGCGATATACTAGAAGATCAGATCTCTTTCCCTTATATCTGTTTTGTCAACTTGCATTCATCTACTTTCTGTTTGGTGGGCAATCATCAAGGCGTGAAATAGCTGCCTTCCCACGTTACCAAGCCATGTTAATTTTGCTTTGGGAATGAGCTTATTTCTGACAGCATTCCTAATCATGGAAGATTGGGGAATAGGAAAAGCACATGAAGAAAATTTTTAAATTCTCAGAGATTACATGTTTAAAGTAATCTGCTAATCTGTGGCCTGGATGAATTTTAGCATATGAAATAATCATAAGAACTCATAAATGTTAGAAAGTTAGCACATCAAAGTAATTGAGAAAAAAAATGGTGGCACTCAGATTGTTGATGCAAATGAGCTATCATTAAATGATGCTCTGAACAAAAGGACTGGCAAAATACCTTTAAAATGCATATTCTTTTGCCAAGAGCTAAATGCTTAATTTTTTATGTGAAAGTTTATGAGTCTTTCTGTAGTTTGTTTGTGTAGGTTTACTGTAATATTTTTATTTCAAGAACTGCATCTTACTAATGTTATTGCTGTCCACTATACTTCTAATGGTGGAGGTACACTGAAAGCATAATTACGTTTCCTAATTATGTGTAATTAAGCAAAACCCAAATAATGTATTCAGTGATCTCTTGGAATAGACAAGGGTCAAGGACTTCTGGAATTCTGTAGCATTTCTCCAAATAAGCACATTTTACTGTTAAAGCCAAGATACAGTTTTGTGGAGTCTGCTCTGTAAACCTGCTTAACAGCTAAAATATATAGTATTCATTTATTTAGCTGAGCAAGGGTATAGTTGAGATTTCCTCCCTCCCGTTTTTAGATTTGTCGTACATAACCCAGGAAAAGGGACTTTAAACTCGGCACCATAATGTTCTGCGTGCTGACAAGCTAAGTGATATTTATTTTTTCAAACCTTAATCCTTTTGAAACATGGAGAAATAAATACATCCTCTTATCTAGCATATGCCTGAGACTGGAAATAAATTCTTATTTCCTTGTAGTTCTCTACCAATAGTCTACAATGAATAATTTGAGCAGCCTCACTGAATATAATAGAAAGAGCTTCTCTATTACTAGTGATAATTATAAAGCTCATAATGGGAAACCTCCAAAGCCCTGCCATCAATCAAGGAAAATAAACAATGGAAAATGATAGGTATATAGAAGTGAAAATGGCAAAACCACATATGGAAATGCAATAGTTTCTGTGAGGTTATAAATCACGGTGGAGTCATAATTCTAAGTGTAATTAATATTCCCAGATTAAAACATAACTTTTTAAGGAATTTAGCAGACCTTTTTACAGTCAGGAATTGGATGAGTCAGGGCATTAGTAATGGGATTAAGGAGACTTTCGCTTCTAGATCATTAGGTCAAATATGACCCAAATATGCAGTGCCTGGAAGTTATCATTGTACAGCTGTGCAGTGGCCTTTGTAAAAAGATTTGTTGATTTTGGTCTGGACCCCAGCAGGCAATGGTCTGCAGACCAAGATCAGCCATGCTGTAAGCAGTTTTGTTCTCAATGAAAACAAAAGAATTTGGCCTCCATCATCTCAATACTTGGATTTTGGAGTATTAGAGCATTGTTAAAAATGCTGTGATTTGAACCCTTTTCAGTAGCAGAAGCCAAGAACAAAACTGCCTTTGCGAGAGAGTTGCCTGCTTGGTATCTGGAAATGATACCTCCAGATGAGGATGTGGATGAGTGTCATTTACTGAAAGTTTTTCTCTCCTTGTCTCATGAATGCACATCCTGGAAACCTAAGACAAAGACGAAGCAAAGACCTTCAGAGCATTCCTTAGAATGTGAATTCCCACACATGCTTCTCAAAATAGAGGCTGATTTGAATGATAACCCCAAAGTCCATTGCCATCAATTTAGCCATCTACGCCAATTTACTGGTAAAAGACTTGCTGAGGATTTGTAAGTGAATGATATATTAGTTTTGCTATTGGTTGTGATAGTGAATGGAGAATAGGAAGAACCCACCTAGTGAAAAGTACCATTATCCAAATTAGGAAAACCATGGGTCTTTTTAAACAATGTTGGTAGATTTTAATCTTATGTAGTCTTATATGGATGAGCTCAGGAGCACACTCGGCATTGTTTCAGGAAGGATTTGGGAAGGAGCTGGACCTCCTAGCAGCGGCACATTATGTGGAAACAATATGTCTGGCTTATTTTCCCATCTTACACTGTGGCTGAGAGGGCTCTAACTAATGTGCTTGGCTTTCTTCATACATCAGTGTGGGGTTTAAAGGCCTTGAAATGATCTCCACTCATGCAGAGTGCCATTCCCCTGCAAAATTTGGTAATGTTCAAAATACGTCTGCTTGTGGTGGTTGAGTTCTCTGTCATCTGATTTCCTCTCAGTGAGATCTGAAGATGTTCAAGGGCAGGTTTGGAGTTTTCTGAAGTTTTTGTGTCTATGGTGGTTCTTGAATTGGCTCTTTGGGAGCGAGTTAACTCAGCTTTCCTCTGGGCTGTTTGTGTGGGTGATTGCCCGGGTGCACACAGGCTTAGACAAATGGTGGACCCGGTCTGATTTAGAAACCTCTGCCTCTGCTGCAGTGGATTGTCCTTATAAACCCAGCAGAAAGGTAGGGTGCACGTGTTCAAGGACAGCACGACACTAGCATGTGCTTTCTTACGTGTTTTCCTGATGCTGTCTTGAATATGAAATCATTAACAATTTAAAAGTTCAGTCTTTGAACTAGCTCTATTTCCGCTAGTTCTTGTGTCCATCCTCTGAACTGGTGCCATTGCCTCACCTCCATTTGGACTGTGTCTTATTTGCACCTCTTGGGTCTAAGATACTTGCAGAGATTATGACTTGCAGTTTTCTATTCCTTTCATTTGTTTTCCTGGCCACATGCAAACCCAGTTCAATTCTTGTTTTCCACCCTTTCCTGTCCCCTATGGTCCCCCAAAACCTCTCCTAAGACACTGTCTTTGTGGAAGAGCTTTTAATTGTGGAAATAATGGAGGACAAAGGAAATGTCTGTTGTTCTACTCCTAGTAATAATATGGTAATTTCCAGTGGTTTGTTCTATGGATCAATCAGTCAGTGTGTATAGAATTCTACTTCTTAACTTCTTTATTCCTGTTTTGGAGTTCTTCCATGCTCCTTTCCATATATCTGAGTGAAGACACTCTCTTTCACATGATTTCCACCAAAACCAAACGTATTTTTGATGGCCGAGAAGTCTGTCTACAGGCTGAATACAAGGTTTTGCAATGTTGTTTTTCATACATACACAAGATGATTAAATATCTTTTCAGAAGTATTTGTTCTTTTTATGAATGAACAAGTTATGAGGAAGGTTATGAGTGGAAAAGAGTGGTGAACCATTGGTAACCTGGTTCAGCCCTAGCAATGCATTTTCTTTGCAGTGCTTTGTTTCCTGTGTGAATTTCATTTACTAGGTACACATGACACAAAGCTTTATTAATTGCACAAAAAAATGATACAACTATTATTCCCAGTAACAAATGAGTCACTAAGTTTGCAACAGCGGACCAAAGATAAATGCATGTGTGTGAGATCTGCAGTAGCTATATAAGCTCTTCCTAAAAATACATTTCAACTGATTTGTAGCATTCTTGAATAGTTTAAATGCTGTACTTTGTGTGATATATTCAGGTTTTCAGTCCTTATGCATTCCTGAGAAGAATGTCCAGTGTTGCTGTACGTATTAAATGTCCCATGGGGGATAAAAGCACCAGACAATGGAGGACAATGAAATGTTAGATGTAAAAGCAAATAGTAGTAGTATAAGAAATAAAAGGTCAATATATGCTGAGGACCAGCATGCGTAAAATCAGACTGGTAATTTCAAGTTGTTAGAGGCCAGTATGGCAGCAGAGCTTCTTCCAGCATATCCCCAGGTAAAAGATCCATTAGGCAGTCTGTACTCCAGGAATGGGCTGGAGTAAAAGAGAAGTTCTGCTCTGGTATCTTTACTTGCCTCTTAAAAAATTCATATGGTTAATATTTAAGTTTCAGAAACCTGTGCCCAGCAAGAGAAAGTTCTAAATGACCCCATTTGTGCTAATATAACAATCTATTGAAAACTTTAGTGCTTATGTTTGCATAATTTCAATTCATTTTGCTGTTCTGATTATTAAAATTGCTCATTTAAGGACTCTCTTTTGTTTTGTTTGATTTCAGCATTCCCTTTGGTAAGAGTTGCAAAAATTGAGAGGAGATGGATTTAATAGACATGGTCTCAGGAATGGTTAGCTAAATGGGGCTGCAAATACTCCCATTTTTTTTCCTTTGTTCTTCTACATATGTTTAAAGACATTTCTGTTAATTTACAATTTGAAAGTTGGGTGAGGAGCAGAGAGTTTGAAAAATAGATTACTGTCTTCATTAATACAGGTTTGACCTACAAAGTCTTCACGTACTTAATGATTAAAAACCAAAGTACTAAATAATAAATTATAAGAATTTATAGGAGTCATCATCTTGAAATTAGCTTACTGAATGTTCTTATCATAATAAATCTGAGTGGGTGTCTAATTTAGTGTTAGCTGACTAAAATTATATGTTGCAGTCAGATTAAAAAAAAGAAAAATACTTTTTTTTCAAGACAAATGATACGAATTTAATCAGAAGTTGTCCAAAAGGCTACCATATTGTGTTGTGTCTACTTTGCAGAAGCTTTGGCAAAACTGGTATTGGTAGAATGAAGATCGATTTCAATTTGTGAATATGTCAAACAATAAAATTTCCTCTAGCAATTCAGTGTTTATAGTAAAAGTTCCCTTACTGCTATAGCCAGGCAAAACCCCAGAAAACAAATGACAAAATATGTGCTGTATCTCATATTAAACCTTTATATAGCACAAGCATTTGCCAAGATCTTTTTATGTGGTTGTAGAACAATATCTCTTTTCCTTCTTTATCTCTCGCTGTTATAAAAGATGTTTCCTAATTCAGTCAAAATGTATTTCTCCTCACATATGAATAGGAAACCTCACTTATAGACGTGAACATCTTCACAGTGGGTAAACTGCTTTAAAATTCAGCTACTGGGAAGTCTTGAACGAAAAGACTGACAAACAAACATTAATTTTGTAAGTCTATTAAAAGCACTCCTAATCAATGTTTTGTTTCAGTCCAGGCAGTAAAAGACATGGTCCTGAGCTCGTTCAAGTCAGTCATTCTGAGCCTTTCTACCATGGCAAAACAAGTAGGCCAGTGTAGAGCTTAACCGATGTACAGTCACTACTTCTGTTGACAGACCTTTCTAGGTGAAGGACTGGGATTCTGGTTTGTAAATGGGTGCTAGAATCATAGCAAAATAGCTTTACATGGGAAATTTCACTCTGCTGTTTATAAAGAGCAGTGAGAGCTGCAAAAGGCAGTCAGGTTCTACTTTATCCTTTCACTTTGCCTCAGTCCCTCACCCTAATTAATTAGAGGGAAAAATGCCTTCCAGAGAAGAAGAAAATCCTTCGGGATTTTCATCAGGAAGTCATAGCTCTTGTGGTTAAAGGGAAAAGATTTGTTGTTGTTGTTTTAAATATTAAAAATTTTAAATGTGATTCACTAGTGCTTCATTTTTATCATTAGTACCAATTCTGCAGTGCTAAATGCTGTTGATAATATTTAAGTTTCTTTATGTAAACATAATTTTTGATTGCAGATTCCTAATCAGAACTAGAAAACCATGTGCCTCAATCATTTTTCCCAGAGAGCTCCTGGAGATAAGATTCATCTCTGAAAATGCTGATTAGTCAAGTTTCATTACCTCATTTCAGAGGCTGAAAAAGGCAAAACAAAGATGAGACTATACAAATTAGATGCATTATTAAATTGAAGGAACTTATATCTCTCATTTTCTCAAAAGCCTTTAGTTTAACAACCTCCTGCAGTTGGACCAGTGTGATCCCATGCTGTAGCAGTGCACCCAGAGTGTGCACAAACATGAGGTTCCTTTTGAGTGCTAATCATCATATATGCCATAAAATGGAGAGTAGCTTATGTAATTACTATGTCACATTGTAAAATCATTGTTTAATTGGGAAAGAAGATGCTTGTGAAATCATTTTTGTTTGCCTAATCATTAGCAATCTGATCCAAACTCCCATTGTTTTTTAGGAGAGAAGATAAGCACCACTTTTGATCTCAGTTTTATCTCCTGTCTTTTATATAAAACCATGGCCAGTGGTGTTTCATTGTATAATGAATGTAGTGTCCAAAGGCCTCGTATGCTGGCAGATATGCAAAGACTTGTTAGAAGATATGCGTCCTGCAGAATCTGCATGCTGAGATTGCAGTTTAGGAGGTCAATCTCTACAGCAGTTGTCTGCATACTTCAGTGCTTTTGGAGCCATTGGAATGACTGCCACTGGCAATTAATTTGACTGGGAGGTACTGGTGAGCATGCTATGACTCCATGTGGTTCAGCAGTGATTACTGACACTTCTGGAGCCAAAATTCAGTGGCAGTATTATTTCCTCCAAGTCAGTACCCATCAAAATGCAGTAATGTTAAAGTAAGCCTACTAATAGCACAAGCTGAATGCTTGCACTATAGCAAAAACAGAGGAAAAAGACATGTTAGTTTAGTCAGTATTCCTTCTTTCTGTTTTGCTCAGCAAGATCTTCAAGGGTGGACTGAATCATGTTCACTAGGTGCCTTATATGTTGCGTAGGTGTACTGAGGTGTTGTCACCATGAGTTTCTTGCAGAAATGAGTGCTGGCAGCATGTTTCATCTGTAAAGTCTATATGACTCACTGTAGAAAATGTAGGTGAAGACTCAGCCCAGAGTATATGCAGAAGGATATTTTGTTCTGTGTCCCTTTTCTTTCATGCCTGTGCAGGGTTAGTTAGAGAATATGGTGGTGTTTTCACTGAGCAGTAACCCATAAATGAAGACAGAGCTAATTTCACATACTGCTTTTATAAGAGCTCCAGTATTTGTAGTGAAGATTTGTGATGCACTGTTTTCTTGTTGTTTTTTTTTTTAAACCACTGTTTTTTGTTGGGTTGGGTTTTTTTTCAGGTATCATTAGCATTATTAATGTGTGTGTTACTTTTAAAGGCTTTACTCAGAAATTTCCGCATGCTCCCGATTTCTTGCTACTGATATGCAGCTGTGTTGCTGTGTAACAATGCAAGGTCATTTTTATGTCACATATGTAGAAATTACAAAAATAGCATTCAGTCTGAATTAACAATGTTCCCCTAAGTTTTCACTGGGGGAAAACACACAAACCTTGGCACGATCCAGAATTCAGGCAATAACCTCCAGCATGGGCTCTAGAATCACTGGGTTACAGATTTGGTCAGTGAGAACTCTCTGCACTAGGGTGCTGTCTCCTTTTCTTCCTAATTATTTTGTCACAAATCAGTTACTTAATGCAAGTGATCAGACAATTTGTTTTTCCTGCTTTGTTTTTGTCGGTCAGGTTTTTAAGATAAAACTGGATGCAGATGTTTGTAATGTATGCGAAGATGCAGAAAAAAAGAGAGCAATATTAAGCACAATCAAATTTCTTTGTAACAACGCAGTGTTTGTTTTCTTTCTCCTTGCACCTTGTTGGAGTTTACAGTTCCACATAACATTATGCATTTAAAGAATTTTCGTTAGGATTCAGGCAGCCCATTAGGAGTAGAAGGTGAGAGAAGAACAGAACATGCACACTTTCCAAATAGACTGCACTTTGCACCCAGGTCTGCAGGGCAAATCAGCTAACAGTTCTGTGAAATTAGAGAAATGATATTTTTTTCACCTTTAAAGGAAATCAGTGAATGAGCAGAGAAAGTAGGGGAGGGAAGATCATGTACACTTGGAATTTAGTAAAGGCTCGTGGCTCAAAAATATAAATACACAGCCTGGTGGCCAGGTAGCTTGTTGGTATGTTGAGGATTTTTTTCCACATCAGTAATATTCCTCAGTCCTGCAAGTTAGTAAAACCAAGACCACTTCCCATAGCTATAAGCTATCAATAAAAATTAATGTACCAGAGGGAATTGAAAGGAAAAAAAAATGTACTTAAGTGTTCAGGGCCATCGAGCCACCCATGCATCCTCTGCGAGTGTATTCTGGCAATAGGGCTGTTATTGTTGCCATGGGCTGCCATTTAATGTTGTTTTCCTAAGTAAATGCTTCTGTGCTCTGATCAAGGACACTGGCAGTAAACCAAGACACAGTCTTCAGAGAAGATGGTGCTGAATGGTATTGAAAACTGTTCAACCAGACCTGGTATCAGAGGATAACTAAAGCCCCTCTCTTTTGAAAGTAGTTCAAACACAGGTTTTAAATCCATTCAAGAAGGGAAGACTCTTTCTCTTTTCCTCTTTCTCATTTATCTGATTTTTTTTTCCTTTTTTCTTTTTAAAAGAATGACAAGAGGAATTAAAAAACAGAACAGAACAAAACAAAACAAAAACAAAACTGAAATACGTCCACTGTAAGGTGATTTTAACTGAGGAGAATGGGAAGATCAATAACAAAACCAAAATCCCCAAATAGATATGTTTCTGGGGTGGGTTTTTCTGTTTGTCTGCCTTTCCAATAGGTTGATTGTTGTTAAACTGAGGGCTCCCCCTGTCAGCTACCTCCCCCTAGTATTTTTTGGGGGGATGTCAGAATATCATTGCTTTATATCCGGCCCTGGATGCTGATGCCAGTGGTGTACTTCTGTTCAAGGAAAGGGACAAGAGGAGTGTAATCACCCCCAGTGTAACTGTATTGAAGTAAAGGATTTTCCGTGGAGGAGGAGTAGTGTTGATAGTGTCATCTGATTGTTTTGGCTAAAATGCTGACTGTACTGTATTTGTCAACTGAGAGAGTACATTTTAAACAGAGTGCTGCTGTCTTGTCCCAGCTGAACAACACAACTGGGACCCACATTTGCTAAAAGAAAAAAGAAGAAAGAAGATATGAAAGGGGCTTCCATTTGCAATGATCTGTGTACTGGAGGTGTACACAAATGCAGAAACAAAGGTCAAAAACAAGTAAGTAATGCCCCAGGTTAATTTTGCCATCAGTCTATGATCTTCATTTCTTTGTCAGGCTTATTATTGCATTAAACTGTTACAACTGATTCATTTATAGTTAAAACAATAAAACTACATTTATTCCAATAAAGTTACAAAGGGCAGAGTCTGTGCCCTGGGGGCCTGAAACCATCATGTTGGGTATGGTGCACTCAGTGGCTGCAGCACAAAATGCTTTGGAGTGTGTGGCAAAAAGAAATGGGATTTAGCATCATCATTTACCTGTAGGAGAGGGTCTGACCTAGTGAAACCTTGTGCTTTTTGCTGCAGGTGTTAGAAAGCATCTGGGTGCAATCCCTATGGGCATTTATTTTTTAAATCCTAGTTTGTTAGCCCAGAACTTTGTGAAGAATCAAAGGAGGATATTACGAATGAAAAGACTGACCTGGCTTTTTGGTATGTGTTATTCCTAGCATATAGACAGTCATGCTTATTTATAAATCTTCCAGGGGTAAGTGCTTGATTGAGCCATTCTTCAGGGTTATTTGGCTTGTTTTGGTCCTCCACCCACCATTCAATCCAACAGCTCCCCCTTGCTCTTAATGGTGCATTTCATGTGTAGTGGTTCTTCATAAAAAATGGCCATACAGGATCAGACCAAAGTTCAAACCAGTCTAGCATACTTGCTGTGACAAATAACAGCAGAAGCCATAGAAAGAGACAGGGAATCCGCAAACAATAGAGAATTTTTCCCAAAATCTCTCCCAGCCTCTGGTTATTTACATTGATAAGTCAATTTTTGACTCATAAACTTTTAGCATCCACATTGTCTTGTTGGAGGGATTTAACACTTTAGCTTCATATTGCATAAAGCATTCAGTGACTTACTTTTTTCAAGCCTGCAACCTGCCAGTGCTATCTGATGGCATCCATCTCCTGTACTGAATGAGGCAGTCTGTCCCTATTTACCCTTTCAAAGCTGCTCATAGTTTTGTAGACCCCAAGTATGTCTCTGGTCAGCTGTTTCTTTGTGAGGAAGAAGATCCAGAATTGAATTGTGTGCAGAAGTTATTCCATAGCAATAATAAACTTTTTCATCCTTCTCTGTATCTTTTCAGTGCTGTGATAGAGAATTCTTCAGGTTGAGGGTACTAGCCTCACACAGTTTTCAAAATGCAGACTGTCATGGTTTAAGGCCTGCCACACAGCCCACTCACTGCCCCCCCACCTCCTCCCTCGGCTCCCAGAGGGATGGGGAAGAGA
>WYDI02011378.1:66043-94806 GCA_009867235.2 Psittacus erithacus
GTTATCACCGCTGTTCCCAGACCAAAATCAAAAACACAACACTGCACCAGCTACTAAGAAGGAGAAAAATGACTGCTGCTGCTGAACCCAGGACACAGACAGATCATCAATTTATACAAGTGACATAATCATGTCCTTTATTTTCTTCTCTATTCGTTTCCTAATAGTTCTCAGATTCCTGTTTCTTTAATTGCTACTGGGCAGTGAGCTGATGTTCCCATAGCACTGTGTTCTCATAGCATCCCAAGATCTTGCTGGTGCATCCTAAGTATAAGTTCAGTGCAGGCATGTGAAATTGCAGTTGTTTTTTATCCATGTGCATTACTTGACATTCATCCGCATTTAATTTCATCTGCCATTTTATTGCCTCATTGCTGAGCATCATAAGATTTTTCTGCAAGTCTTCACAGTCAGCCTTCATCCTTGCTAGTGTGAATAGCTACCTTTTTTTTTTTTGAGTAGTGGTAAGGAAGGAGGGAGAAAATGTAAAGGCAACTATACGCTGTGCTGCATGGATACACACTATTTTGAGTGAAATTCAGCGATACCCACTAACAGCAATGTGATTAATAGAACTCATACCTCAAAGAATGGTCTTGCAACCACATTTTTAATGCATAATATTTGTGTGGGCTTGACATTCAGGAAAATGTTTTTTCTTATGCCTGGTATGAAGTTAAAAATATAAATGGAATGTCCTAGATTTTTACTTCTGCATCTAAAGTTGTTAAGGAGGTAAAGGAGGATTGAGATAGGCAGCCCAAGATTACATATCTCCAAAGTACAGTCCCATCGTTCACAGAAACTTCTCCTCCTGTTGATCGATTCATTCAAAGTTGGGTTGATTTTGGTAATTCAGAGTTATATACATTTTCATTGAATAAGCAGATGTTTGTTTCATTGTCCAAGGAAGAAGTTATAAGGTTTACTTTATGATCTTGCATCTGTCGTGCACATGCACAAATACAAACATTCCTGGCAATGGATTTCCTAGTACCAATTTTAGCTAATGTTGCAGATTATAAATAATTGAAAATTGTAGTGAAAATGCTTCATCTGAATTTTGTGTTAGCAGTAGCTAATGAGTATTTGGGAGAATGTCTGAACTGTTGCTTAAAGGCTTGCCGCACTGTTCGGTGTGCAAAAAAGACCTGCAGACAGCTTACACTGAAATTTTGAAAATCCTAGGGAAAAAGAAGTTTAACCAAAAGCTTTTACAATTGTGTGAGTTCCACAGCACTGAATTAAGTTAATAAATGAGAGCTTAATATCAATGAAAAGTAAATGCACATCTGGATTTTGCAAATCTCAGCACTCCATGGCATTAGAAACTCTCCCTGACAATTGTGATGTCTTCAGTGGAGTTTTTAAGGTATCTCTAAACCTGTGTACATTAAAGGCTCAGTATTGTTTTGCTACATTTTATTTTAAGAGAGGGAAAGTGCAATTGTGTTTGGGCTAAAAAATGGTTCTCTTTGTCATTCTAAAATCAGAAGTATGAGTGAAGACAACTAGGACTATAATCATCAGGGTTTGTAGCATTTTAACAATGTGAGGTACCCAGTAAATTGTGGGTATTTTCCTTTAGTATAGTGACAACAAATATGCTTTGCTAGTCCTTCCAGGATTTTATTATTCTCCCTGTGAGAAAGTGTTTGCTCTGATTGTCTCTAATTTAGAATTCTTTATCTTTCACTTGTCAAATCATTTGTATTGAGTTAAAAGTAGCAAGTCAAATTGACATTATTTGCACAAGATAAGATTTGGGCTTTTGCTGGTGTACTTAACTCCTCCTCACTAACCACCACTTTTTTTTCTTCTCTCGATACTCAAATTTAGGTCTTTTGTCTGTCCTCATAGCTTTTAAATTTTATATATTAAATTTCATTGCTGGCACTCTGAAAATCCAAATAAATTATGGCATTTGCACTACCATCATCAGCTTTCTCTGTAACCTCAGAAAAGTCAAGGAGAACAGTTAGGCAGATTTTTCCTTTCTAAATCTTTACCCGTTATTTTCTATTATGTTACAAGTATGTGTTTCTTTCTGCCTGTCAGAATGGCTTTCGACTTTTTTTCTTGCTAATGTTGACAAGGTGATTGACTTGCAGATTTCTGTAGCAGTTTTAGACCTTAAAAAAAAGAAAAAGAAAAAGGCTGTTCTTATATTCCATAAACTTTTGTTGGGTTTTTTTTAGCTGGTTGAACTTCAATTATTATTTGTGGCCTACACATCTTTGACAAGAATAAATCCTACAGTATCTAGTCAGACAGACTCAATTTTTGTTTTGAATTGCCTCCTACTTTTCTAGTAGTAGGAGCAGTGGTAATTATAGACATACATAGTCAATGGATGACAGCCAGGATATTGTTATTGTAGTATTTGGTTTAGAGAAAGTATTAATTTTGTATTTCAGTTGTTTTACATGTTGTCAGGGTATAACTTTTCTTGATTCTAGAGTACTGAAAAATAAAAGCTCTGGGCAGTTCTGCTTCAATTCTTTAGCCACGTCTGGTTTAGTTGTTAGGTTTTGTTTCTCTTTATTGGTCTGGCACAAGTCTGAAGGGGTTTATCCTGCAGACATTGTTTTTAGTACATACTTTTCAGTCTTATAAAATCAGTTTTGGTGAAAATCAGAGGTTTATATTGAATATAATTGATTAATATTTTGATGTTTCTATTTAAGAAGAGAACAAGGCCTATGGGTGGTAGTTCATTAGCTTGTAAATATAGTATAACTTCCTGCATAATTACAGGGTTTTATAATTTTTGTAATGCTTTTTGCAATGCTTTTTGCTTATTTTCCTTTGGATAATTTTCAAAGTACTATTATTTCCTCAAGAGATCTCTAAGAGGCAGAATTTCTGGCTATTAAATATTTGCCATCCCACAAGCAGCAGACTGAGAGTGCCTCCAGGTTATTTATAACTGGGTTTTATCTCAGAAAATTAGCTAAAGAAGATAAACCAAAATTCTAGGGGAAAATGCCTTAAACGTCTCATATATTATGCTGTGCTCAAACAGCTATTTTAATTTTAACAGCCTGGCAAGCCCAGTGGAGCTCTTTTTCTCATTTTGGGCACAAAATAACACTTTTTGAATTCCTCCAGGAGATCATCTAAGTGCACTTAAAGTGGAGGCATAAAATATGAGTTTACAATGTGATATATTTAAGCCTCACATGTTAGTTTAATTGATTTTCTGTGTTTGCTAATTTTAGGAGCCCCAGAACTCCTAATTTGCCCTTTAAAAAACTAGTACATTTTCAAAATGTTATATTAGCAGCCAAGGACAAGTTGATCTGTTCTGTGGAAGGCTTCACTGTGTATACTGTTTTTTCTCATGCTATAACCCTTTCCTTACCATTGGCACCCTCAGTTCTGCCAGCAATTTAGTAGACATATACTTCTATATCCCTGCATAATCCTATTGCTTTCAGTGGGCCAGTCCAGCAGATAGGGTTACGTATCTGACACGTGTTGCTAAATCAGGGACAGTTTGTTAGCTTGGATTTGTGGATGGGCTTTCGTGTGAACAAGGAAAATGAGCCTACTAAAAGCAGAGCACCTCAGTTGGATTGCTTGTGAGAATTTAGGTGTCTGATGTGATTAAGCTTAAAATAACAAGCTCATTTTCTTTCTAACATTAGTTATATTTGAACTTAGGTGTAGAGGGGTGAAAGGTTATTGCAGTAATTTATTGTACCTTATAGTACAATCAGTGTCTAAAAAAGAATGGTAGCTGGAAGGCATGTTCTAT
The DNA here is from genome assembly GCA_009867235.2 of Psittacus erithacus. NCBI lineage: Eukaryota > Metazoa > Chordata > Aves > Psittaciformes > Psittacidae > Psittacus > Psittacus erithacus. The sequence continues at coordinate 69,804 of WYDI02011378.1, forward strand.
TCTTACTTCAAGGAAAAAGCACTATCAAATTGCAAAGACTAAAATAGTTGTAGTTTCTAAGTTTGCCTTATAAATAATATGATGAGAAAGGGGTTTTCCAGACAAATTTTGAAACTCAAGAGTGTTAGTTCCTTTTCTTCACACATTTATAATAATAATGCCTAGCGTTTATGATTATACAATTATTATGCACAACTGGGTGACCTTTACAGATGACAAAACTATTAATTATTTCCTCTGCCTTTTGCTTTTAATTATTCATCTGTATGAAGTAGGATATGGACTACAAGGGCTAGAGTGGATAGGGGTGATTGGTTCAGATCAGTGTTACCACATCACAGAGAGATCTTAACATTTGCCTTCAGTTTGCTTAGGCTTAGATGTTACCATTAAAGAAACTGACTTATTATTATGCATTATGGAACATAAACTGAAAGTTAAACAGGAAGTTTTCCATGATAACTTAAAAAATTTTAGTCAAGGAAGATTATAAGCTCTCTGTTCTTGTACGGACTTGTTTCTGCAGCCCTAGCTGCATCTGTTCTTCAAGAGAAAAAATAAACTGAACTTCAAATTTTGGCTGAAAATTACATGTGAAAATTAGTGATTACAGTATCTGCCCATTTAAACTTCTTGCCTTGAACAAGTGAAAGGATGGCTAAAAAAACTATGGCTCAGTGTTACCTCCTGCCATCAGTATTTTCTTTTCTAAATTATCTAGTCTTATAAATATTTGAATAACTTTTGCTCGGAATAAACACTTTCCTCTCAGCTTAGTACAAGGGCACACTTTAGCTCTTAAGACTATACCAGTTAGAAAATTAATATTAACTTGCTAATAAAATATTTCATAATCTGTTAAAATATCTCCTACTGTGGTCTAGAACAAAAATTGTGAATTTAAAAGAGCATGAATGGTACTTGACCATTTTCCCAGTGAAAGTAATTATTGATAGCATTGCACAAAGTTAATGTGCTGTACTTTCTAAAATACAGATTACATAGAAAAATTCCTGAAGGTGTGAAGAAGGGAAGTTAGCCGCACATACGGATTCAAACTGAACCCTAATATACATAACCCCCAGTTTAGAGGTGGGGGATTTGGGTGGCTGGGACAGCATGATAGACCTCTGTTTTGAGACACCTGCTTGCCATTAACAGGGTTAATCTATATGACACAAATTTACAACATTTCCAATTTCTACTAACATGTATTAGAAGGAAAAAAGGCTATTTGTTTGAATTATTGAAAATTAGAGGGTTTTTTATCTAAGCATTGATATTTTTTACCCAAGAGAGAAAAAAAGGTCTTTTGTAAATTCTATGAGTTCCATGTTGTGGATCACAGAAAGTGCAAGGCTTTCTCTGCAAATAGGAATGTTGACTGTGTTTGGAGTGTCTCAGCACTGACCCGTATCTTTTAATAGCCTCTGGAGATGCTTGGCTCCTTCAGGAATGTTGCCAGTGGTCAGTGACCAAGCTGTAGATCAGGGGGACTGCACCTACACAGACCACCTGCACCATGGGATAAGTAGGTTTGAAGCATGTTGATACCAGGCACTGGTACACTGGGAAGAAATCAGACTAGGTATAAAGGATCTCAGGTTTCCAGAGATCCAGATGCTCAGCTTCTGCTCCACATGGACTGTCTGACAGCCTGAAGTCTAAATTATTTTCCACTATGGAAAAATCTGGATGAAAAGAGTACATGTGTGTAGAGACCTGTCATAGGGTACATGTCAGTCCAATGGTTCATTTTAAAAATCAAGTGTATGAAGCATAGATCATTACGTAAATGAATGCAATCAGCTTTGCAACTTACTTGGAGAGTCCTGTGAGATTCAAAGTAAAATTACACCTTCGGAAGTGATTTGGCAATGCCTGTTTCTTTGCAGTGTGCCAGTCCTATGATGCTCCAGGTTCAGGCCTTGAAGGTGCTCTTAGTTGACATAGGTAAACATTCATGGAAAGGCAAAAAAGAAATGAAGACAACTTCATCAAATAAATAGAGAAACACAAATAAGTGCTGTTGTCAGCTTTTCATGTATGTGTCCCTTTGGCTAGTTAATATGGATCTCTATAAATTTGTGCCATGTTTTTGTCCTTCAGGTCATACAGAAAGACCCATCATTCAGCGTACGCATTTGACTAAGATCTCTCACACTTCATGGTTTTCCATTTGTTACTGAGAAAACAAAATAGAAGAGAAAATAAAGAAAGTGGGAAGAAGAAAGTAGCACATAAACCAAAATAAAATTCATATTTCATTTGTGTTTTCCTGATGGATATTGAGTTCTCTCCATATACTTGTGCATTAGGGATTTTGCTGAGTGAGCTAGGACACTGTCTCTTTAAGTGTTTAACAGTAATTGGTTCATGTCCTGGTGTTCATTGAAAATCCTGGACATTTCATGGAAAATCTTCTTAATGAGGGAATGAATTTTTCATTCACATTAGAAAGCTCACTCTGACAAACAATTTCTAAATAAAACTTTGGCGACATGACATCCCATATTGGACTTGACAAAGAGGACAGGTGCATTAGAATAAAACTGTATGGCGATCCTTCAAGCTGTCAGCCATGAATATTTTATTTCTTAATGAATCATCTTTGTGAAATGAACTTTCTTGTTGTAGTGTCAGTGCCATTTACAACAAAAAACCTGCTCCTTTTAAAAGGTGAACTCCTTAAAAATGCTGATGCCTGCATAAAATCCTTAACCCTAGCCAAGGTATTCAGTAAATTTAATAGTGGGTGGTTTTTTTTTTTTCCAAGCTGTTTGAAATACAGTCTGTACTATCAGGTGTGACTGTCAAACACAACCTTTTGCAGTTGCAATTCTTTTAACAAAGCCATTATTCAAGGTACATTAGCAATGAGGTTGATCCACGAGGCATCAATTTTGATATTAAAAACAACATCATACTTGCTTAATTATTGTTTTGGTGTCTCTATTTTTGATCGCATATTACATTTGTTTAGTACTTGTGCATAATAGCAGATTTATGTTAAAGACTTTATATGTGAAAATCATAGGTGTAACAGACAACAGCCACTTACCCCCCTGTGTCATTATTTCCCGCCATGTGAACAGAATAAATCATAGGCAGTCCTTGTTGGTATCTTTGGGTGTTTTTTCCCCAGAGGCTTAAAGTGAGTGCTGGTTGTAGCAGGTGTGGAGGGTGGACAGTGCCTCCTGGAATGATGCCCCCCAGTACCCAGGTGTTTTATGCCGTCCCCAAACTCCATGTTTCTTTATTCTAAAAGAATACAAATGTCAGATCAGTTTATTCTTCCTTACAGTTTATTTGTCAGAGTAGATTTGAATGTACTGGTTTTGCTAACAGTTTTACATTCATTGAGTTATCTTAAAAGCATATATGTTTCAGCATTTTCCTTTTGTTCTGCGAAAGCAGCTTGATTTGGATTCTCTGGGGAAAGCTCAATTTTTATTGATATTAAAAATACCCATTTGATTGCAAACCTCAAAGTGGACTAGATTCAATTTAATTTACATAATGGTGTCTTCAGGGACAAAGATTGCATGTCCTTTGTGGCATTAGTTTGTGGATATTTGTTCCCAGCATGTGTCAAGTTCAAATTACAGGGTGTGTCATTTTACTTATAGGCTAAATGTTTTGACTTCAGTAGATATTATTATACTCATTGTCTTCTTAGTCCCTGACCTGTGCCCTTGGTGATACTGAATAAATATATGATGTCTTATCTGCCCATGCTCCCATCCAGTGCCGTAATCTCAAAGGAAAGACTCCAAAAGATCAAGTATAGGTCCCCTTTAGTACTTTTTTTATTACCTCCTGCTTGTGTTCCAGTTTATTCCTATCCATGATGGACTTTTATCCTTGTATTAACTTTCTTTTAACTTTTTCAATGGCCTAGCAAGTACTAATCAGATAAACTTTAAAAGATTGCTCCTGATTAAATTATTTTTTAATAATGAGTTCCTGTTACCAGGGAATACAGAGTTAAAAAGGTGATATCACTAAAATTAATTAGCATAAGACATGCTGGACTGGTAGAAGTGGCTGGATCTTAATCAATAGCAATATGATTACACCCATGCAGCAATTATAAATTATTTAAAACAGTACCCCTAGGTTACTGACTAGTTGCCTTTAAATTAAATTCTCTGTCAATAATTGATGCAAAGAATTAATGTGAGAACACCTTCAGTTACTGAAACTTTTTTAAGGTGGCATAAAATATTGAACTGTTGCCTGTCATTAGCAGCCATCCTGTCTCTTTTGCGGAGCATTGTTCCTTACTAAATTGGTTGAGAAGGACCTCCAGAGCATGAAAGATGACTAATGATTCTGAATGCTGTGTTCACTCTTCTTCTAAGGACACTGACACTAAGAAATATAAATTTCATGTGCGAGAGGAACTAGACACTGATGAGACTGGTAAAGCTCCTGGTCCATCTCGCTACTGAAGCCGTGAAACAAAATATATTCTTGCTTGGTTTTTAGGTTTTGTTAGATGAGAAGTATAAAAGGAAAACAGTCTGGAATGTGCTGATGTGTAAACGGTGTTTAGAAGACTGTTGATTTGTTATGACCAGCATAACATTTCTTCCTGCAAAAAAACACCATAATGCCCAGTCAAATATGAGTTAAAAAAATTCCTTCTGTCCTCCTCCTTGGTATATGTTGGTTATCTATGGCTTGATGTTTTTGTACCAGCTGGGATAAACATAATTTTACTTCTTCCAAGTAGCAGAAAGAAAATGTAATAATTGCAGTCTCAGTAACGTCAGAAAGGATGACACACAAGTTCAATGCATCTCGTGCTGAAATCAGCTGTACTCTCAGTGTGCACTGGAAGGATATTTACATGTGAGATTGAAATCCAAATTTGATCATGTCTTTTGCTAATGACCATTCCTTTTGCTGTGTAGAAAAAAGATTTTTAAGTAATCAAGTAAGCATTTTCTTGGTTAATGTGGCATAATTTAAGACAGGATGTTTTTAGAGAGCACCATATTCCCATGTATATTTTATGACTCAAAAAGAACTTATCAGTTCTAGAAAATATCAAGATACTTATAGTGACATGATTATTGTGAAAACCCTACAAAATAAAAATAAATTCAAAAGCATAATTAAACCATAGGAATTTATCTTACATAAATCAGAATTACTACTGAGCTATTGACATAAACTCGCAGAAGCCAGGAAGTTCAGCGATGAAGCCTGGAACTGACTTTCAGGTTTGCTTCTACTTTTTGGCTTTTGCTTGCTTTCTGTGGGAAGCTGGCAACACCACACTGACATGGGGACACAGTAGAAATAATTTAAAAAGAAAGTCACTCTTCTTGACCTCCTTTTCCAATTTCCTCCTGTTTTTTGCTTTGTGTCTGTTATTGCCGCTATGAAGTGTCTTGTCCTGGGTTCAGCAGTTTTAACAGTTCTTATTACCAGTGAAAGGCTTTTGGTGTATGCCATGAATAAATACAGATCAGGGATGGGGAAACTGCTGGAAAAGAGGAAAATTGATCTATTTGTGGGGGCTTTGAATGGTGCAACTGAGAGATACTGCATGTTCACTCATTGTAACATATTATTTCTCATTTTCTAATCAGAATCCTCTTTGACAAGGTTTGGGGTAAATGAAGTGAGTGGAATATTTAGATCAGTACTTCAATGAAAAAAAAAATCCAGGTTGTGCTGCAGACTGCATGGGATGGGGAGAAGTGCTTCTGTCAGTGTTCAAAGCCTTTGGTCTAATACTTTTACAGGTGCTTCAGCTGTTCTGCATATTCCCAATAGGTCTTCTGAATTTTGATGGGGGTACTGAAGCATGGAAATCATGAAAGTAAAGGCATTACGAGGTTTAGAAATTTATAATTTTCTTGTGGAATTTTGCCTCCGCTGTGAAATTACTCTTTTTAACATAAATGCTAAAATTTAGGAGCACAAGAACAGTTTAGCACTATCAAAGACTCCCACACAGATAAGCAACTGAACCAAAGACAAGTTCAGCATGAAAAAGCAGTGGTCGGTTGAAGAAATAAGGAACTTCTGACCTTCAGGTCTTCTCCATGCAAGTGAATCACTCCATAGCCTCAGGCAGGTCGGTTACATTTCTGTGCCTTGCTTTCCGCAGCTATGGAAAGCAAAGGGTAATGCTGCAGGGGGTGATGTGGGAGTTATTTGGTTAAGGCCTGGCTAGTGTTTTGAAAGTAAAAGGCTAACTTTGTTACCTTGCTTGTCACTCATTGAAGGTGCCTAAAGGACTTTGCTTACTGCACAATTGGTCCAGCACGCAGTATTTCCCATTTTTTCATTGAATTCTAGAAAAGTTGAAATTATATTTATATAATTACAGTCAGATTGCAAAATGCCTCAAATAATAGGTTTAAACTCTCCATTCACAAAAAAAGCAAACAGACAAAAAGATTCATAGAACCTGCTGTTTGGTCAATTAATCATTTTTAACTGATGTTAAATGAGAAACAAGGATCTCATTTGCCCACTAGTGTTTATAGTGTTTGATAAGAGTTTGCATTTTAACATATAGGAACCTCAGTTATTATGAGCTGACTGTGCTGACTAAATCTGTTTAGTCAGAGTTTCAGTATAACTAAGCAGTCCTATGTGCACAGGAAGACACTGTCTCTATATTTACCTCAAGAGCTGGAGTTTCAGTATCTTATTCATAAAATAACTTCCATCTATATTGGATCCTCTTTAATTAAAACACATATCAAGTCAACAGACTACCAGCACAGTGTAAATTCAGCAGCTGATGCTTTGTTTCATGTAGGTGAACAGTACTGATGTAAAAGTTTGTGGTCTGTTTGTAGAGCTGCTCTTTCTTTTTCTCTTTGCGTGCACTTCTCTTTGCTGTATTCTTTCTGTTAAAAGTCTAACATCCTACGCTGGCTGAAAAGCCAAGTGAGATTTCTCCTCACTACAGTGCAACTGCAGTCTCTCCCTCCAAAAGGATTGCTACATCTCTACAGCTAAGTGACTTGGAACCTTGTCTTCACTTGCTCATTTTTACTTTTCAATCCTTTGGCACATGCACAGTGGGAAATTTAACAAATGCTTAGAAATCTTCAGTTGTTCATTGGCCCTGGCTTGTGTGCAGGAGATTTCGCCTCTATAACTCTTAAGTTGATGAGCAGTTGCTCATTTTATGGATTTTTAAGCAAGTATGGAAAATATTTCAAGTTAGGTAAAGATTTTGCTCTTGTCTGAAATATGAAAAATTTCACTACTTATATTCCTTCTGTATTTTCTTTCACCTCCACACATAAATTGCATTTACTTTGGGAAACTAAAATGAGGTTGAACTGAGAAGCTGTACTTCAAAACATTAAATAAAAATATATTTGAACAAGAAAATAGAAACATGAAAGAATAAAAATTAAAAGCCCTATAAATCCCAGTTCATCCTTGTCCACTCCTGCTGAGCAAAAGATGACCCCAAAAGGAATGCAACTACTGAAGCAAAACGGCTATTCATTTCACTGATGTGAAAATTTCCCAAGTGGAAAAAAAAATCTTAGTAGCTGTTTTGGTTATATTTTTCCTGTACTTACTTGGGTTCACCATACTTGGAGGTAATACATGGTTTTGAAGACAGTCTTCTATCATACAGTTTGGATAAATGTTAAACTTCACCACTATCTGAAAATTCTCCTTATTTTCTCTCTGCAAAATTGGTTAATGTGTCCAGGACACATTACTGTGACCAGCTCAGGCATTGTGCTTGCACAAGCTACTCAAGTGTTTCTTCTGCCTGACTGATTCTGTGGGAAGATCTGAGGGAGGTGGAAAATGCCTTTTTAAAGTAGGATGAAATGAAATTAGAAAACAGAAAAAAAAAGCCTTATTGAAACTGTGTATGACAAGAAATGTAAGAAATCAGCCTTTTAGACCTCACAAAGATCTCCAGATTTCCATAGCAAAGATGTTTTGAGAAACTGATGACTAAATTTGTCCAGGATTTGTAATTTTAATTCTGAGAATTTTCATTGACAATCTGATTAATGGGTTATTTCAGTTTATCGTCTATCTTGGGCTAGTTTTACAAAATACACAAAAAGCATACTGTTCTGAAACATGGTTACGTGACCAAAACGAAAGCACATGTGAACTGCAAAAATCCTACGCCCATCAACACTGCGGCTTCAACCATATTCTTCCCGTAACACTGCTCCCATGCTGATTTACGAGAACACGTGTGTGTATATATGTGCATGTGTATATATGTGCATGTACAAGAACTTCTGTGTATTACGCACCAATGTTACCGCTGTTCACGAAAATAATCAATATGCTTTGCTCTGCTTGAGTTGTTTCCTTAATGATTGCACATATTAGACTGGTGTTAATGTGTAATATCTGGCTTTGAAAACCACATTTCAAGGTCTGTTGAATTTGCCAGAGGTAAAAACGTATGCAAAAGAGATATTAACTTGCCTGATAAAAGTAGTAAACAAGGTCTGTAAAATTACTGACGTTATTTTAATTGTCTAGTTTTTGAATTAAAATTCAGTTGTGCATTGGTTTAGGAAGTGACAATTTGTAAAGTTTGAGACTCTAGAAGAAAGAGCAGTTTACTGCTACCATTAATATTAATTTTAATTTCAATGCACCATAAGCACCCCTCAATGAAAATAGTTGATAATAATAATAATAATAGCTGATAATAATAGCTAATAATAATAATAATTATTGCCCTGAGAAGCAGGTGCTATTTTTTTCTGCTTTTCACGCAGGGAAAACAAGTCACACACAGAGAGCAAGACCATCTCAGGACCACTGTTTCATTTCTGTTTTCAGACATATACTTGCTTAGTGTTTCACAAGGTATTTCCACACTTGGAAATGGGGCAGATGTTTCCAGCAGAGCTCCAAGATACAGGAGTTAGAAGTGCTGGAGACACCAGGCCATTAGCTGGTGAGGCACAAGGTGGGGGCTCACCTCCTTGAAGACAACACTCCACCAGCCATGGCTGTTTGAAGGTAGCGCAAGGGATCTCTGCATGACAGGGGTATTTTGGGGCAGGGGAAGGTCCATGGGGTGCAGATAGTGGCTGACTCCACTCTTCCTGAGGTTTGGGGTGATGCCCTAGGTAACTGGAAAGCTGCACATGGATGCATTCCTCCACTTGGTCCTTAAAATCCTTTCCAAGCCAAAGGACCTAAAGCCTGTGAAAGTCCCTTCGGGCTTTATGCTAAACCCAGTATCTGTTATGGATGGATTTTACTCCAAGCTGTTTAAGCACCTCATGTAGCCTCAGGAGGTTTGTCCTTACACGGAAGGAGCCCCCGATAGATGCAGTGTGACGGGAGGCTCCTACAAGATAATGCAAATCCCAACCAGTTGTCATTTGGTCTGCGGCAGTTTCCAGCTGACAACAGTTAGGCACAGCTCTGCAACAGCCCCTATTTTTCCAGCTGTGCAAACATCCTTGCTGACATTTTCACTGATGCCATGGGAAGTGCTGATGGTTTGTACACCACTGAAATGTGGCGAGCAGGCTGGTGGCAGGGGTGGGATCAACTGTCATTGCCAGAAAAAAGCAGGAGGGAAAGGAGCATTAGTGTCAATATTTTAAAGAGGATTACAAAATAGGGAGGAAAAAAGATAAAAATATTAAAGATTCTCTTGCCATTACTGTAGAGGAGGGGAGACACTAACCAAGCTATCCGTTACTCCTCATCCAAGATGTATGTCTTTCTTTAGCTTGAATTCTTACAGATCTTCCCCATAAATACTTTCAGCTCTCTCTTGGGCAGCTGTAGGCTCAAGCCTGGTGTACTTACAAAAAGTAACAGCATCAAAACTGGCCTAGGCCTTAAGGCTGAGCCAAACCTTTAGTTAAAAAAGAAAAAGCAGAGATGTTCACTGATGTTTGCTGGGTAGCCTCACTGGCACGTTGTCCCCAGGCTGCCATGGGGGGAGCTCACTGGCGCAGATACCTTGTCTGAGCTTCTAGTTCTTTAAACCAGGGCTTCTCCTGGTGTGTGATGGTGGCAGTGTTATATATTTTGCTACAGATTTAGGTGTAAAAAGCAATATTCACTCTTGTGGGCCTGTGGTCACATAGAATTCTAAGTGAACTAAATATAAAAACAATCCCTATAGTATTTCTGTGAGGAAAAGAGAATTTGTGGTTGACTTTGTTTGCTATGCTTTTGTATTTACTTCCTATGAATGCTAGAGGAACTGAGCCCAGTGGTCTATACACTCACCAAAATGAAGCCTGATTATTGTTTAATGCAATTTCAAATTGTGTATTCAGTTTTCATATGACATAATTCAGGCTTATTGATTACCCATAAAATTTATCTGATCTGAAAGGACAGACAATACTGCATGACTGATTTACCCAACTAGAGTGAATTGTAAAGGCTTGCAGGTTTAATTAATTGAAAAATTTGTGAATAATTCTCATCAAGTCTGAGAACACAAGGATCAGTTTGCTGATGATTTGTAAACAAAAGGAAGAGTTCAGAAAATTAATTTGTTTGTTGGAAAGTTGAATTTAGCCCTGTGTAGGAGAGATGTTGCTGTACAGTGAGGGAAGCTAGCAGAGAACACATTCTGATAAGATGCTAAATTTGTGCAGTAAAAGGATGGTCATATTTGTATTTAAATGGACAGCGTAAGTCTTCTGTTATAGTTACAAACATTTCAAGGAGGAGCAAAGGAACAGTAGAAATACATGATTTAGATATGGTAGAAATATGAAGAATATTCAGAAAGAAGCTACAAGAATGACATGAGGTGAGAAAAGCTGGTTTGCAGGAATAATTATACAACTTTCAATTTATTTAACAGAAATACAGGTGAGAGGTGATTAGGTCGCCATCAATAAGTACCTACCAAGGAAGATTTCTAAAGAGCTGTTCTTTCAGCTCAGAAAAGCAGAATAAAGTCTGGTACTGGAAGCTTTAGCCAGGGATAGACTGAGGACACCTAGCATTTTTAACAATAAAGGCAAATAAGAATTAGAACAACCTATGATTCATTCAGTTTTGGGAATTCAAACGTCTTTTGAAGCCTTGTGAGAAGTTGCAAGTTGGATGCAGTAGTCGCTTGGTGACATTTTGTCACCTGCCTTTTGTGAGAACCAGGGAGGATTATCTTAGAGATTACTTTTGTCCTTATTACCTGTAAATACAGGAGCCAACAAAAGGATAATAAATAGATCTACAGGCTAGCATACAGGGTGGGTTTATGCATCTTCATTCTGCAGCCTGAGCAATTTCCGGGCTGAAAATACTAGTGGAACCTTATATTACACCAAAGCCAAACTGAGTGACAGATGTATGTAATAATAATAAACGTTTTCTTTGTCTCATTATAATTCAGGGCTATACTGCTATCCTCATGGCCATACTGTCAAAGGTGATCTTTCCTGAAATGGTATGTGTGGCCAAGGACCACCAAGATCATTGAAGGACAGAAAAATGCCATTTATGCCATTTAAATACTATTGTTCTGCAATTAGTTAGGATACTTGCAGTGCCAGAAGTCAAGATAAGCCAGTCTTGCTACAATAGAATTGCAACTTCAGTGAGAAAAACATACAAGCTATTTATTTATACCTAAACCCCTGTAGCTTCAAGGTAGTTACTACACACAGAGAGAGGAACAGCATGGATATATAATGTTCTGTACTCTCCTGGCACTAAATGAGAGCTGGAACTGATGGCACCATATGGCCCGTTTATAGCCTGGGCTCCAAGAACTCTGGAGACCGCAAGAGGCCCCATTCCCCACAGGGCTCTTTCTTCTGAAAAGGTGCCCAAAAGCCCAGAGTCAACTCAGATCATGTCCCCTAAGCCCCAGCATGCAGAGACAATACTCTCAGCACTGCAGTTACAGTGGGTAGCCTTTTTTTCCTTCTTTCTGAATATAGCAAAGAATTGTATTACCCATTAGACACATGCAAATATGAAGTCAATGATGTAAAGACCATCAGTGGTATAGTGTAAAAGGTCTGAAAAACTAGTAGCAGCTCATAGGATTCACGGGATGCTCAGAAAATGGCCACTGATGATTTTTGGTTTTTGGTTTGATGTTTTCTGCATTGGCACCACTTTCTAAACTGACTTTTTTTTTTTTTTTTTTTTTGCCTTAGTATTCCTCATCTCCAATTTTAAAGTTTAAATAGATCTATACTTTCCCCAGGGAGTTGCGTGCAAACTAATATTAAGATTAAAATCTTTTATGTTTGTTCTGTAGCTTGAAACAGAAAAGTAGTGCGTAGTCTGTTTTATCCCACTGGCTCTCTAAGGTTCAGGTATTAACATAAATACAGCCCATTAACACTTGTTCCTCTCTGTCAGGACATAAATTAAGTCTGCAGGTGTTCCATGAAGCTTTACCCTTGGTACTAATTAAGCCTTGATAATTAGGTTTGTTAAATTCAGGCCTTTAAGCTTATATTCCCTCTTTGGGTTGCCAAAATGGGGATTTGCAGTATACAAGGTTTGTTTCTGAAGGTTTTCTGGGGTTTTTTTTTTCATTTTGTTTTTGTTTTCAACAAAACCATAGTTGTAATAAACTCTCCTTTAGTTAGGTGGTTGCAGATTCAAAACCTGTGAAGAAATTGGATATCATCTTGTATTTACATCAGGACATTCTATTTTGCTGGCTTTTTGGCAGAGCTCAGTCATTGTAATGGAAAGTTTCCAGTCCATATGTTAAACACACAGATGCTTCAACTAGATAAATGGCTGCAGTTCCAAATGAAGCCTCTGTCAGAAATATACAAGTTGAGATCCTAAAATCATAATATTAAAAAATATGTTCAAAAACAATAGCATTTCATTTAGCAAACATGTCCCATATTGTGATCAGACTTTACTCACAGAGAAAACAATATAGAAAAAATTCCAATACCTTTGATTTTTGTCAAGTGTTTTAAAAGGTTATGGTCACAGGTCATATGTGCTCAGTGCTAAATAAAAATAATAATTAAAGCAGTCTCGTTCAAAGGAATCCTCCTGGGAATAGGGTTATTTGTAACACATACACAGAACATTAAATAGTGTAATCAAAATGGATTTTCTTGCTAGTTAATCTCTTCTCTTTTGTTTCTCCATAAATATATAGGCCATCAGATCAAATGCTTGATAAATGTCATTTTTCATCTGGGATAAATGAAACCACAGCTACAACACTATTAAAGGTACTTTGACATACTCATTGCAATTGTGCTAACTTAATGCTAATAGCTTTAATGATTTTATTATCTACGGGATATTGAATAAAATCATATTTTTAATCAAAACATTTTTTAAGGCAATAAATAAATTAATAAATGTCATTGGAAACTTTCATCCACATTACATTCTCATCCTTCATTTTATTTAGTGTTTTATTGACCAGAAACCCACACTTAATCCTTCTGGGGCAAGAGCTATGTTTTTGGTAAGAAAAAGTATTTTATTCATTCAGTCAGTTTAAGATACGTAATGCTATTTTTAAGTCTTTATTTCTAATAAAATATAGTTTAAAGTTTGAAAAAATCTCTGGTTAACTTTCCACAAGGATTAAAAATTACTTACAGTGCGTATTTAGACTCTGCTACAGAAAGGATTTAATGCAGAATATCAGGAAATAGAAGTGAGGATTTTGAAAGACTATTTTCAGGATCCAGTGTGGCACTCAGATTGTTTTCTCTTTGAATGGTTCTGCTATAAAAGAACCCCGCTGACTGAGAGAATAGGCAAAGTATATAATGATTATCATTAAAAGCCATCACTTCTTATTGCAGAAAATACTAATCTCACCTTGTAATTTGCAGCATTTCTGTGTTTATAATGAGAAATAGCATGATACATAGCATATTTCATCATAACAGCATCCTAAATACTCAATTAATTGGCAGATTTTTAATGGTGGCCCCATTGAGGCATATAACGATTGACAAAATACTGTAAGAGAGAGTATACTTGATAGATTCCACTTATTAATAGGTCAAAGTCATTAGGGAGGTAATGTATGAGAGAAGCTATATTCAACCTCTAGATGTTTTGATTTTTTAGAAAAAGGGAAGGCTGTGAGATGGGCTACTAGAGTTTAAACCTATAATAGTGTTTAAAGGTTTTTAACTAATAAGACTTGGGGTTCTGCAGTATTTTCCATGTCAAGGAGGGGGAAAAGTAATTTGGTTTGGATATATAATTACTGCAGTGTTTTTAAGAGTTTGGCTACTAACTACCAGTCATAAATCTGAAAGTGGTTGAAAGCATAAAATAAATTTCTTCTTTCTTGTGTGCACCAGCTTGGCTTCAACATTCACAGTTGTGCTTCTAAAACTGCCTTTTTCCATAATTCAGGAGGCTTTATTTTTTATTAGGAGCTCACACTTTTTTAGGTTACAGGAAAACGGTCTTTTTCTTTTTTCATGCCCCCACTACTGCATTCTGGTTAGAAAAATAGTAGAGAAGAGTCCCAAGACTTTGCTGAGACATGGCATGTGTTTGAGCGAGGGACATTAGACATTCATACACCCCACCTTCTATACAGTAACTGGCATTTCATATTATATTACTGGAAATGTTATGAACGAAGCAAAGAGTCATTGCTGTTTAAATATCTCAAGGACAAAGATGTGCCAACTTTTCTCTTTGAAGTGAAGTCTTACACTGTACATTGTGCAGCTCCATGTGGGAAGGGAAGATGCTGCAAGGCCTAAAAGGAGGGGTGGAAAACTGGGGGTTAAGGCATTTCAAAATATCAGGCAGCTTGTTATATTGCAGTACACCATTCTGCCCCTGGAGACTACTGCTGAGGCCTAGGCCAAAGCTATAGAGAGAGCAGAAAATTTGACACGAACTTCCAAATTTTCTCTTCAGCTCTCTTTTGCTGCAACCCATATGCCATGGTTAAACCATCAGGCTTTGCTCCACTGAGACCTTAGGACAAAGCAACTCAGTATTTCCTTTTCAGAGAAAGTGACTGCTCGTTTCCTTAGCAGAAATCTATTTTCCCACCCACCTTCTTCTCAGAATTAAAATAGCTGCTTGTTTTCCCTAAATAAAAGGTTGTCTCAAATTGCATACCTCTTGTTTTCCTGTTCCTGTATTCTCAACTCAAATATTAGTAGAATCTATCTGTAGGTTTTACGAAATTATAGAAGATATTGGTATTCGCATTATTCCATTGTTTTGTTTTCTAAAGGTGTATAATCGCATCTGAAGCAGAAGCAGCAATCGTGAACATTCCATCCAAACCCCACATTCTCAGTTTTATTGCAATGAATGCCTGAAATGTATGAGAGCAATTCAAACTATACATATCCAGCCTTTCATTTCACAAAAAAAACCCCAACACAACAGTAATGCTATTCATAAGGGCAATGACTTTTTCCATGAGTTCTCAGTCTCACATATTCAGTAGTTCATTACTAAACAATGCAAATATATTAGATTTCAGCCTAGTGAAAGTGCAGTGAAAGAAGCAGCCCACATTTTTAGCTCTGTACATGCAACCAAGCGCTGAGATTTCTGTTGTCGTGTAATAGCATGGTAATTTATTATTCCCATTGCATGTATCACAGTTGTACAAGAGAGGAAGAACATGCCAAAATTGCTATTTGTGAGAAACTGAGTTATGGCCAAATATAGTTAAATGCTGGGGCCAGAACCTCATCTCACTTTCCATAAAGCTGTCCTGAGAAGCAGCTCAGGGTTTTCGTAGTGTAAGAGAGCTTTCAGATGTTCTGTAGCTGGCAGCCAGCACTTTTGTAGCCCACTTCTGTGCAAGCCTGAATCAGGAGGGTATAGTGCATTGAAAACCTCACATGCCTGGGACCCAAGCCAGGTGGCATGATGTGCGGGAGTACAGGGGCACCTATTCCCCATGAATTGTTTGTTGCATCCAACATAACTTGGCAAAAGCTCTAAGATATGTTCTGCACCAAACTGTATTACTGTCCTCATGTCTTCCAGCCTGACTAAACCTAGTGTATTTGGAAAGTAATTTTTCATTTTATCCTTTCCTTTGAAGGGTATCTGCACGACTGTGTCTAGGAAACAAGAAAGACCAAATGGCTAACGGGCTTTTTTTCTTCTCCAACTGGGATCCTTATAGTAATATCATTATTGTTGTTACTCCTATAAATGGAACATTGTTTTAGTACTGGTACTAGTGTTGGTGTTTGCAGATAAAGATTATTGAGATTTAAAAAAAGCCCTACAAGAATGATAAGAACTTTTTTTCCAATAGCAAAAGAATAAAGAAACACTGTATTCATGAAGAAAGGGTTAAGCTATCCCTATTTTCAAACCCATACTCACCTATATTTGGAGAAAACTTCATCTAGAAAAGGACTTTTAATCTAGGAGTAGGACATATGCAGTGAGACCGGTGACTGGACTGGAACTAGAGAAATTGTAGTAGTAAAACCTTTAAAAAAAAAGAAAAAAAGAAACTGTGTAATTAAGCCCTGTAACAACTTGCCTAGGAAGGTAGTGACTTCTCCGTCACTTGAAGTCTTTAAATCAAGATTGAATATCTTTCTAAGAGATACTGGTTGTAGCTCAACCAGAAGTTATGAGCCATGGGCTTGATGCGGGAATCCCTTGGCTAAATTCTGTTAAACAGAAGGTCATACTAGATGATCATAATGATCCCTTCTAGCCTTTAAATCTATTACTCTATTAATCTACTCCAGTCATGAAAGTGTCATTTGCCCACTCAAATTTCAGATCTTTTGAGCATACATACATTTCAATGAGCCAGCCTGGATAGAGGCTACTCTGAAAATGTGCACACAGCTCCTTCTGCTGAACATCTGCTTTAATGCCAACCTGAAGCATTTTCTTCTTAAAACTTAATTCCCAAAGGGAGTAGGCTGCCTATTTGTACAATATAAATGTGTGTTGTGTTTTCTTCTCAGGCACTGTAGCTGAGGTACATAAAACTGTATAGTTTAAATCACAGAAGGAGCCATTTATAATTCTTGTTCATTTTGTACACAAATCCATGTGATTCCATTAGATATGCAGCACAGCCTGTTACACAGTAGTGAATGGAGATCAAGCACTTCTGTTTACCTATGAAATTGCCTATTAAAATTACAATAACCACCATAAAAATGACTTTTTTATGTCTCTCCTCTGAGAGGAAGTTTCAATTCACTGGTTCATGTGAAAATATCTTGCAAGTAATTGTAAATATTTTAGGTAGATTTACTCTGATATTGCTTGATGTGTCAAATTCATTGAAAAAACCCCAGTGAGATGTTAGAGACACAATCAAGCTGAAATCTACTCAATTATTTAATAAAGAGGAATTCATTTAATATACTGTACTTGTATAAAGTTCCTCATTACAAATAGTTACATAAATCCAGGTTTGAAAGTTGAATGTACCCTTTTATTTTTAAAAAGGCCCAAAAAGAGTTATGAAAATGGTGGAATAGGTGGAATAGTCCAAGGCAGTCACAAATTAATCAAAATTAAAGTCAAGGCAAGTTGCAAGGCAGAGGATGCTTTCTCTTCCTAGTAGTGTTCCTTTTATCACTTACTGGTATGACTTAAAATTTTCTGGCAGGCCTTATCAAAAGAGATGTCAGGTTAAACTTTTAACCAATATTACAAGATTTCTGTGCAAATTTTACTTTCTCATTTGTTCACAGATCATTTGCACTGTCTTCCATGGACAGACTCCTAGCCTGTAAAGAAGATCCCCTTCACTTAGGTCATAACCCAAACAACCCAAGATTAAAACCAGGCAAAGCAAGAACTGCTCACCTGTGGGTAATCTGCTGAGCCTAATGCCAGATGAGATGCAGGTGAATCCCCCACATTAATTAAGTGCTCTCAGGTTGCCAGTTCTTCTCGCTGTTGGGCTTTTGGTTGGTAGCTGGGAAGGGAGGAATAGCCAAAGATCAGCTAAATAGAGGCTGGAGAGAAGTAATGTTGGAGGTTTTGGGGTGTGTTGTAGCTGGGAGCTTGTTGTTTGATGAAGAACTTTTTGTGGGTTTTTTTAGCCCTTTTTCTATCTGCTTTGGGCTACCTCTCAGGGTAAAACCAGGTGTGGAAAAGTTGCTTACAGGCTTGAATGTGGTAACTTCAGATTTTGTTGCTTTGTTTTTGTTGGTTTGGGGGTTTTTTTGGACTGATGGGAGTTGCCATTTCATCTGTTCGCCACTAAATTAAGCCCTTTTTTGTTTACTATTTATGGAAAGTAATTAGTGAAGGTGTAAAGCTGAGGGCCAGTTTTGCTGGGAACTGAAGTGTTCCTGCCTCATCATGTAAGGCTGTTGAAAGAGTGAGCGAAGAGGATGGTTCATACCTCTAAGAACAGATATCTTTTACCTAAGGCATTTTTCATAACCTGAACTGGTGTTTTAAGTGCTGTTCACTTAGCTCCTGGATGGCTGAGAGGGGATGTGACCTCTTTTCCAAGGTGAGTTGTTGTTTGGTGCCTTCTTTGATGGTATATGTGGACAGAGGTGAGAAAAGGACATATGCTGCCTCTAAATTTAAATGGATAAATTCAGATCCTGTTTTGTACAGAAGCCTACCAGAGATGTATGCTCACTGTTCAGCTGTTAAGATTGTTGTTAAACTTTATGGACCATAAACCCCATGGAAACAAGGAAAGCGAACAACTATGCTATTAAAATAGTGTCAAAACAGGAGACATATTTCATAGCTTCAAAACTGTAAGCCTGCCCCCATGCAGCCTTTCAGCTCTCGTAGGCTGCCTCAAACTAGTGTTTATTTAATCTCTAAATTAAATGCAATATTGCTAATACATAAAGCCTGAAAAAATATGTTCCTTTTAGTTTAAAGTTCAGCTTCATAAATCTAGCTTTGCAGTCTGCCTTCTGAAATGGGAGTTGATTTTTTTTCGTTCTTTATTTAAATATTTGTCAGACATCCATCATCTCTTAATATTTTCTGGCATGGGAATCTATTTAATTCCAAACTAAATCCATCTTGATTTTCACTAAATGCCTCAACTTGCTCAGTATAACAGAGTCCTTATTAGGGAAGACAGACAAACAAAGGGATAAAAACATCCTTGACATACTCTTGTGGGGGTGGGAAGAAGGGAAGCAGAGATGCTAAATGTGGCCTGACTCAACAGGGCTATGTATTTACTTACAAATACATGTATTTTGAGAAAGAAACTGTCAAGCTCTGTGTGTGAGAGTGCTTTACTGTGTTAGCAGACCTGTCCCTTGTATGTATATATTTGCCTTCCAGTGTCCTTCTGCAAATTGCTTTTGACTAGGCCAAGGTACAACAGTTTAAATATCATTTTTCAGGTAGACACAGCAAATTTCTAACAACAACGCTTTGGAAAAAAAAAAAAATCCCTAAAACTTATATTGCAATGTTCTAAAGACGGGGGAACATGTATAGATGTAGGTTTCTGTATCTGATTTTGTTATTTTGGGTTTTCTTTTTTACACCACCCTCCCCCCCTTGCTGGTTTTCTTTTTTACCCTCACCCATCCATTCCCTCTTCTTGGAGTTGATTAGGTCTGTCCTTGCAAATGGAGTTTTTTAAGGTAGGTGATAGTAGTGTCTAATTTTGATATTTTGGGCCTAAATTAAAAGTTAAGATGCTATGATATTGATTTTTCTTTTTTGTTGTTTTTTTGGTGGGTTTTTTTGTTGTTGTTGTTTGCTACTTCAGCCAAAAAAGAAAAACAAAGTGGGGCTGCAGTAGAAAAACAGAAAATAAATTTGTGTAACTCAAACTTTGTTCTTGGGTGAATACTACTTATTGGACATTACCTGCTCATGTGATTGCATATTCCTGGTTTCTCTGTGATTTGTGGGTTACTGGTCTGTTGAAGAATGGGGATCTTGGGGTGTTCTGTATTTCTGGGGGTTATTTGGATGGAGTTTTCTGTTGTGTATTTTTTTTCACTCGAGCATCCAAAAGAGATTTTGGGATCTGTAAGCAGGTAACCAAGTTTGAAAAATAACGATGGAAATTTAATATTTCTTTTTTCCTTCCCTATAATGATGATTAATAAAAAGACAGCTTCAGTATGACCTGTCCCTCCTCCTCTGCACACTTTCTTTTTTCCTGCAGACTGCTAATGACTATCACTGTAATTGTTAGGTGCTGCTGATCATAGGAAAGGAATGTATTTCATGCTGCTGTTTATTCTGGGTCTATAAAGCTGATATGAGTGTGATTCTCCCATCTGAGTTAATTCCCACTGAATTAGGGACTGTGCTTTGAAAGAATTTAACCTTTTGTTTTCTATTCATAGCAAACATGTTAATACTGGCAAGGAAAGTTTGTTACCTGTGTGTTATCCTGGTTTGTCACAGATGTGATCCTCTGAGTAGGGTTTAAAATGTTATGAACCTACCCCTATAAACTGTTTCTCATGTTACTGGAAGGTAATTTTTCCTAAACACCTTGCTAAAGTGTATGTTGAGAGTGTTGCATGTAAACAAAACTACTGTGTAGGCCTTGCTGTCAATGGTGTTATTTAGTCGAACTTTTTTGGTGCTGGCTTTTTAAAGAATACTATTATTTAAAGAATAATATTATCTAGTGAGGCATGCTGAGAGAATTGTTTGTAAATATGCCAGGAGAAACTAATGTAGAAAACACTTGAAACCAGTTCTATGAAGACTGGAGGGGGAAATAAGCTGAGTGATACATCTATATATCTATAGATGTATATACACATTTTTCTTTAACTAGGCCAGCAATTCTGTCAAAATATGAGCATGTTAAGGCCAAAAAGAGTTCCTATGCCAGGAAGACTTGTGTTCTTCCCCAAATGCTTCTGTTGTAAATCATCTTGTTCCTTAAGTGGGCATTATGTTACTGTATTTTGTAGGAACTTTTCCAAAAGAAATTTAATTACATTGTCATTTTAGATTGTAAGAATAAGCTGCACAGTATACAGTTCCCCAAAAGTGAATTCACTTTTAATGTGCCATCTGCTGCTACAATACAATACAAAGATAAATAGTTGGAAAAGAGAGAATTGACAAGACAGAGAAATAGGATCTGATTTGCCCTTTCATTGCACGCATAAAGCAACATAAGCTCAATCAATGCACAGAAATGAAAGCTAATACATAATGGTGATTGGTCCTGAATTTTCCACACCTATTGTTTCAAGTCCTAATTAAGAAAGAGGAGATCTGAGTTAGTGTAGCTCCTTCTGCCTTCCTAGGCTCTCCTGTACCATGTCAGGCGCTCTGTAGCAGGTATGAAGAAGTACCCTGCAGAAGGTGGGCTGGTGTATAAAGGCTCAGTTGTCTGGGAACAGGAAGAATCAACATGAACAAATGAAAGCCCATGCCAGGAAGTTTTAATCAGCACTTTTTATGAAAGAGATTTTGATGGATAGTTTGAGACTCTTTACCAGAGAGATCCCCCACTCTAATGTCGTGCTTTTAAGAGCTTGTTAGGCAGCTTAAAGCTGTGATTAATATTTAGCGAAATGATATATGGGGAGGCTTGGAAGCTGAGGTTATTTACTATGTATAATTAGCTTTGGTTATTATTTGTAAAAGATGCATTGTGGATTCTAAGTAACAAAGCCCAGTAAGAGGGTTTTATTAGTTATGAAGTTCAGTTAGTATCAAAAAGATGTTCTGTGAAGCCCGTTATTCAAATGTTTGAAAAGAAATATTGAATCAAATTATAAGCATAAAGCATTTCTTCTTCAGGCACATGTGCTTCTATAAAGATTTTCTGTTGAGATAAGTTTGTCTGTTCCTCCTCTTCGCTTCCCTCCTTATGTTCAAAGTGAGCTACTTTGCAGAACATCTGTGTGTAGACTCTAAAAGCTTAAAGGAACAACAGGGTAAGGAAGTGAGCATTGTTAGTGGTGTGAAATAAATTCCTCCTGACACTTTAAGGTGACATTGTTTGCTTCAACAGGAGGAGAGTAAAGAAAGGCAGAATTTCTTTCCCATGATAGGAAATAGTCCTTTATTATCCAAAGTACATATTAAAAAACAATAAAAATAACTTGCTTCTTCTCCCAGATTGCTGAAATGCCATGTTAAAGACGGTTTAAATAAAGCACTTGGTTCGCGTATGTGTCCTTTCTCATCACAACTTGCTTTTTAGGGTCAGATGATAAAAAGAGGCCTAGATATGCAGATTTTGGTGTATGTGGAGGCTTCCTCTGAGAGCTAGAGACTTCAGGCAGTTGGAGACTCCATAAATAACTCAAGATGGAGATTGTGGTTGTGTTTTGTTATTATAATTAAAAAAGAGACAAAATCCCTGAAGTATAGTGAAGCAGGCTAAGGGTAGATATGTAGGCAGTTACTTTGCTATGGATAGCGTGGTAGAATTGGGTAATCGGAAAGTTGTTTTGTGCCTGATTTGAAAAGGTTTAGAGCAGTTTCTATCCCAGGTAGCTTTCAACACCAAAAGATCCTTTGGGCATTTGCTATGTAAGTAAACTATAACTTGGCCTTGAAATAATATATGCAATTTTCCTTGAAACACTCAGCTTATATATCTCTCTTCCATTTAGTTCATATCAGCTGTGTTTCAAGAATTCATAAAATCTGATGGAATTAAAATTGAAATGATGTGATAAAAATCTTGGTTCTGATCAGGGTCTGTCCCAATAAGAAGGTATTTTTGTGACACTTCCTTTGATAGTCAGCTGTTCTAGGCAAAAAATGAGAATCGGTGCTGGCGATTCTTTCTCTTAGCTTTACTACATCTGTAAGTCCTTCTATGCTGATCATGATAGTAATTCCAAGGAGCACTCTCTGACTTTTTTTACTGAAATACATGTGGGAATAATAGAGTTTTGTTGTGTATGTTCTCAGGTTGGCTTTATTATGCAAAACCAGTGAGCGGCTCCTAGTGCTCAGAGAAATCCTAGTGGAACATATTAACAAAAGCATGTACAATCACTCTTTACTGGCTTTCAAACCACACTAGCGTTGTCCTTAGACTGAGCATGCTTTAGTTTTGTTTTATGTTGTTGTTTAATTCTGGGAAAGAAGTGGGGTTTTTGTATCCGCTTTCAGATTCATTCATATTCTCCTCCTCATTTCCCTTTCCTTCTTTCCTCTCTTGTTTTTATCCAGATTTCTAAATCTGATTATTGATGACTACAATTTGACAAATAGGCTGTGTTACCAGCCAAATTTTGCATTTATGCCCACTTAACCCTTTTTAGCAGAGGCATAATAAAAGAAAGTATGTCAATAATTTTTGAAGAATTATGTTCTCTTGCTTAAAAAAGAAAAAAAGGCGAGTTTGTGTTGGAGGTTTTAAAACCTTACAATAAGGATATTTAGCTCTGCAAAAAGAGCACTGCTTTTGAACAGACATTAATGTGCCTTGTCAAAACAGATGCATACAGGAAGCAAAAAAAGCCTTGTTTTGCCAGTTTTCTTCAGTGATTAACTGTTGCTGAGAGTTCTAGTTCAATTCTTGCTATTTAAAATTCAGAAGACTTTGGAAATATTTATCCAGGTTTAGACAAAATTAAAAGCTTGAGTAACAGCCTTAAGTATTTAGATAATTTATGAATTCTTCAGTTTTTCAACGGGCATAGTTAATAGGTATTAAAATTCAAAACATGTCTGGTTTAGTATCAAACCCTTCAGTCCAGGTACCATGCTAGGAGGATCCTATTAAAAAAATATTTGAGTTAGTTTTTGCATTTTGATTTTTGTGGCTGTGGTTTTGGATTTTTGGGTTGGGTTTTTTTGTTGTTTTTTTGTTTGGTTTGCTCCTCCCTTTTCCCTTTTACTTCTGGAAGGGGTTGGTAGGCATATGGTTTGAAATAACTCGAAATAACTTTATGCTATAAATAGAGAGATCATGACCATATCCAGTATTCTCCTTCAGGGTGAGGTAAAGCCTGTGTGACAAATCTCCTTTTTCCAAGGCGCAGGGACAAAAGAATATCTGGGTTGTTTTGTTTTTTAAATAAAGCCTTTTTCTTTTCCAGAGGTGAGCTTAGTGAAGAGACCTTGGTTTTAAAGATGAGACTTCTGTGTGCATGTGTTGATGCTTTTGCTCTAAGGAGACTTGGAAGGCAAATCTGATAAAGGAAGAATAAACCTTTGTTATGATCTTGCTGGGAGCAACTAGTTGTCAGCAGTGTTTGCAACACTTAGTGTGTATTCAGCTCTGTAAAGCATCCCTTCAGACTCTGATTTCTACTGTCCCTTTAGCAAATCTAGTACCGTACAAATCTGTTAAATATTTTTATCGTAATCATTCCTTGTAGCTGCATCTTAGAACTGTAGCTGTGTTCCCAAATTCTTATGTGTTGTTCTATTTGTTTGACCTTTCTTATCAATGCTATACTGACTCTCACTGTACTTCTACACTGAGACTCCATTGCTGGAGTAAGAGCTAATGGTTTTAGCAGCATCCTGTTTTCTAGGTGAAAACCAAAACTGTTCTGTGACACCTTAGTGTCACTTCTATGTGGTCTTATAGGTGTTGAGCTCCTGTACTATGGCATCATGTATCTTCATTTCAGCATTGCTGAATCTTTCCAAGGGGGTGACGTCCAGGTTTGGTGGAGGCCTTTGAGAGCATGGTACGGAATGCTGTGGTGCTGCTAGGATGTCGTTGTCATGGTGTGATTATATACACACAACACTGGGCAATGGTACGGGGCGATCAGCATCGGGTGTGACGCTCACAGGATGCCCACTGGGTTGCAGCTGGGGTGCCATGATCCAGCTTGGAGTTTTGAAGAGATTGTTCTCCGGGAACAAATGTAAGTCTGGTACCTGCTTCGTAAGAAAATATTCCACCTTCCTTAGACTACTTTTGTTTGGAGCAAGGTTGTCCTGGGTTTAGCAGTAGCAGTCATTTTTTCTCCTCCTGAGTAGCTGGTCCAGTGCTGTGTTTCTGACTTTTGGGCTAGGAACAGCGCTGATAACACTGATGTTTTTAGCTACTGCTTAGAATGTTTACAATTGGTCAAGGACTTTCAGAGCCTCATGCTCTGCCCTGGGAGGAGGGGAAGCCGGGAGGAAGCAGAGGCAGGACACCTGACCCAAACTAGCCAAA
>WYDI02011381.1:0-71109 GCA_009867235.2 Psittacus erithacus
ATGAGACTCAGAAAGTCCTTGGTCAGACTAAACATTACTGAGCAGCAACTGAAAACATCGGTGTTATCAGCGCTGTTTCCAGGCTGAAAGTCAAAACCATAGCACTGCACCAGCTACTAAGGAGAAAAATGACTGCTACTGCTGAACCCAGGACTGTTATCATAATCAGGCAGTGGATATAAAAGCAGCTCCTCAGATTTTGGGGAATTTCACTGGTGTTACTGCTTGTTGCAATAAAACCTGATTAATTATTTACCTTCTAGAGGACTCCAAGAACTCCTGGGGAATGTTCAATGGAAGAAAGAACATTACCGCATGCCTGTGCAATATGTATGCCTGTGTGGTTTATATGCCTGTGTGTACTTGCAGCCGACCTCCCTCCCAGCTACAGTGGTCAAAACAAAGGCAACACACTTCTGCTACACAAATGCCTTTTACAGATTTTACTGCAACAATAGGGTCTTGGGTTATTTCTATTTATTCCCAAAGGTAAAATAAGTCCAGTGCTTCAGTTCACTGTGTTTCTAGAGCCACTAAATTCGCAAAGATTTGATTTGAAAGAGACAATACTTTTTCAGTTTCTGGAAGAAGGTGATAAAGGAAGGATTACTTCAAAGCCAGGTATATTATTAAAACAGTTCACCTCCTCCCACCCTTCCATTTAGTTTAGACAGGCATCATACCTAATGTCCCTCACCATGGTTTTCTTTCTCTTCTTGGCAGCACTGCCTTCTCCATTTATCAAAACTTGATGTAAAGGTGTTACACTTAAATGAAATAATCTTCTAAGGAACAAATATCAATAAATCTATTCATACAAAGATAATGTATGGAAATGCTTTATGTCAAGTTTCCAAAGTTCTCAAGGTCTGACTGTATTTTCGTCAAGCTTATTTCCATTGGGAAAGTTATCCGGAAGTCCATGCCAACATTGTTGTAATCCCCAACTAAATCAGTTATTGTTTTTTTTCCATCATCTGGGTGAATCTCTTGACACATGGCAGAAAAGCCATTCTCTGGTTCAGAGACTGAACATTTCTCTGTTTAATACAAATTGGAAAAGCATCAAAAACAGACTGCAAGCTCCTCACCCCAAAATACTTGACAGCCCCCCTGGCAAGTGGGGTCACACCCCTTCAGGCAAATAAGGAAACTGGATTGCACACACTAAGCCAGCTGGGTTTGTTTTGTTGGTTTTTAAACTGTCTGGCTGGTAGATTGAAGGGGACAGTGTCCAGCAGCTTTATAAAACTATCTGAAATCTCCCAATGCACACACGTACGTGCAGATGTTTTTCAATTTATCCAGCAAAATCAAAAATAACTTGTTTGTGCAGCAGCTGTTGCAAAGTCACAGTGAGTGAACTGGAAATTTAAGTAAAAAGATGAAAATAAGCAGAACCAACTCTCTAGCTGTGTAAGTCAGATTTTAGTGTGGTTTTCCAGAAAGAGAAATCCATTCTGCAAGCACAGTTCAACATGCCCGTGCTCAGTGTCCACGAACAGGCAGCCACAAAGCTTTAACTGGGACAAAAGCAGGGATAACTGCTTTTAGCTTCTCTTTTTCCTTAAATAATATCTAAGACAAAGTTAAAGAAGGAAGACATTTTGCATGTACGGCAGTCAATCTATCACTACCCAAATTCCCAAGGAGCTGTACATTATTTGCCCACTCAGGAAAGGCATTCCAAATCAATGCATTTGCTCCTGACACCTAACATTAAGAGCAAAAATGCTTTCTGGAGATTTGCTTCCTCTATTGATTTTTGAGTTTTTGCTTGTTGCTTTCTTAGGAGCTAGAACCAATTCCCTCAGTCCTTTCTATTTACTCTTTGTTGTATGACAATTCTTCAGTAGAAATATATCCTATGCCTATTTCATGTCAAATGGGTGACCAAAAAAAACATTTCCATTAAGCGTCTACTTTCTGCTTGAAGTGAAAACTGTGAAATTATTGACTAACACGGTCCTGAATTACAAGTGATACTGGAAAGTAGCATGTTTCTCTGCAAGCAAACACCTTCAGTTGTGTATAATTAACCAAATAAACACAATGAATCATCTGTCTGGTAGAGCATGGCTCCCAAATCCATAAAACAATAAGCTATTTTTGAAGGGTATTTTTCTGTCAGATCATAGATTGACTATCTTGATCGTAAGGGTTCCTTTAATTTTTAATAAATGAAAACTTTCTGCTGTTTGTCTTTTGCTAAAATGATAAAAGCACCAAATAAAACACATGCTGGAATCTACCTGTTGTTAACATTACTGTTTCAGTCCTCAACAATATGCCTAAAAACACACCTGCAAGCTGAAAAGCCAAGTTCAGAAAAACTAAACAAATAAAAAACCCCACAGTTTATAGTAACAGCTGATCCTAGCTGTAAAGGAAGCAGATGGGACTCATGCATATGCTATCAGAAAGTGGGATACCACACAACATCTAAGCTATCAAGAAAGAATCAGATGGTCTGATGAGAGGGAAAATACTGTATTTTTAAAAGCAATTTTATGTTCTAGAAAGTTATAGCAGTATTTTTATAACCTTAATTCCTTATGCCATTTACTGCCTTTAGATGGGATAATTCTTACAACCATCAATAGCTTAGTGAACACAAACTATTTCAACCACTGTTAAGATCTGTATCTACAGAATCATTACAAACCTTGTGGGTTTTACTCTGAAGAATGCTAAAATGCTATAAATAACTACAGAAGGAATTTAATAAGAAACTGAATGTTTGAAATACTATGACAATATTACCCGTTTAACCAATACAAACAAATGACACTCATGATGTCTACAAAAGGCTAAAAACATTTAAAAATCAGCAAATTAATAATAAAAATATGCACTAATTTTATTTTGGAAAAGCCATTTTACTGACCAAAAAGGTATGAAATATATTTTTGAAAGAGAAACCTCTTAGCTTCCAGCTAAGGGGTAGGAAAGTGGTTCAGATCTCCTAGTTCAGATCTCCTAAACCCCACTAAACAGAACAGAGGAGATTCACTGAAGCTAAATCAGTCCCTATTAAAGTAAGCTTAAATATTGCTATTAATTTATAGAGGAATCAGAATATAGAATCATAGAACCATAGAATCATAGAATAGTTAGGGTTGGAAACGACCTTAAGATCATTTTGTTCCAACCCCTCTGCCATGCACAGGGACACCTCTCAGTAAACCATGTCACCCAAGACTTTGTCCAGCCTGACCTTGAACACTGCCAAGGATGGAGCATTCACAACTTCCCTGGGCAACCCATTCCAGTGCCTCACCACCCTTGCAGTAAAAAACATCTTCCTTATATCCAATCTAAACTTCCCCTGTGTAAGTTTGAACCCATTACCCCTTGTCCTGTCACTACAATCCCTAATGAAGGGTCCCTCCCCAGCATCCTTATAGGGCCCCTTCAGATCTGGAAGGCTTCTCTGAGGTTTCCATGCAGCCTTCTCTTCTCCAGGCTGAAAAGCCCCAACTTTCTCAGCCTGTCTTCATACGGGAGGTGCTCCAGTCCCCTGATCATCCTCATGGCCCTCCTCTGGACTTGTTCAAACAGTTCCATGTCCATTTTATGTTTCTTAGGTTTTTTATGATTCTTCACAACTTCTTCTCAACAGCTGAAGTGTCAATTACCAAAATTATCATATAAAGAAAGTCACTGTTCAGTGCTACTGAGATATTCCCATTATAGTCAGTATTTAAAATGTTTGAATATACACAGGAAAGGGTGAGAGGCCAACTAGGTAGCTATTGGTACGGTATTAATGTTCTTTGGCTTTAAAACTAACGAATATGGTGAAAAACATAAAAGAAGCTTTAATTTTAAAGAATTTCTGTGGGAGCAAGCAAGTAATATAAAGCAAAAGCTTGCATGCATCGGCAACATTTTGCTCCAAAGAAAGTGCATAGTACAACACAAAATACTGAATCGCATCTGTAAAGGGAAAGAAGCTAAATGAAGAAACCCAGAATGCATTCTGAAGGGCGATGAGGTGAAGGAGAAATATAAAGGGTTAGTCTTAATATGCTGTAAGAACATGTTGATCTGTAGTTCTAAAAATCAGTGGAAAATGTCTTTAATATGGAAAAAATTACAACTTTTTTAACTGAGTTCTTTTACTTAGTTGAAGGCAGATGTTGCAGGTAGCTGCATTTAAACTGTCTGAGCTATTTAAAACACTGGGAGGGAAGTTTTCAAGAAGTGAACAAAAGTTTATTTTCCTTAGGCACTCAAATGCAAGTGCATTTCTATTCCATGGAATTCTTCTTTCAAAAAGTCTAACAAACATATGTCAGCAATTCTAGGGACTTGGTTAAACCTGAGATTTGTCCTTACAGAAGGACAAAGGAGTTGCAAGACCTTCTGCAGCATTTGCCTTGCAAGAAGAGCTGGAGGTGAAGAAGAGCAGTCTTCATAGGCCACCTACTGTCCAACATTAGGTGTGTTAATGCCCCTAGTGAAGCCTGCTTGAGGGATCTATTCTTCAGTCAGCAACCATACGCAAAGGAATAAGCGCAGAGATTAGTGACAAACCGTTTTCCCAGAAGAGAGGGGAAAAAGGCTATTCTGCTTTTCTCCTGATTTTCCTCTAAAGCAGCATAATTTTTCCTCAGCTTTTCCAAAAGAGGATCCATGGAATTACAGCAATGTTTCATTAGTAGCACAAAGCATCAGCAACTCTTCCCCAAAATAAGCCACAATCAATTAATTAGATCACTTTAGTGGTGAAGATATACAAACAGTTGATTAATGTCATTCTTCACAAAGAAAAAGAGGCAATAAATGGTGCATGAAAAAACTGAAAACTCAGGGGAACAGGAGCCTACAGAAGCCTTACTTTCAGGTTTACAGCTAAACAACTGTGAAAAACTCCTTGAAAGCAGCTGATTTTTTTCCCTTTTTGTGGAAAACAGTTTGGAAGAGAGTATTTGAAAATTTAAGCACTGTTTTGACATCTTATTCTGTAGGAGAATTGAATTTGTATTGAATTCCTCTTAATCTATCTGCAGATATTTTTTGTTAACATTTCATTATTTGGTAACTGTAGGATCCAATTCTGATGAAGTACCTGAAGGCCAGAAGAATACTGTTTAGAGAAATACCCAGGCAAATATCTGCATATCTATTAATCTGCATTTTCCAAAGACACGATGCAATTAGAATCACAGGATAAATCTAGGTTGTAAGGGACTTCTGGAATTCAGCCTCTATTCAAAGCAGAGCCTGTTGCTCATGAACTTGTCCAGCCGAGCTTTTAATAGCACCAAGGATGGACATTTCACGGCTTCTTTAAGCAAAGTCTTCCAGCTCTTAACCACTCTAGGTATAAAATTTTTCCTCTTCTACCCAGTCATAATTGCCCTTCTTGAAACATCACTGTTGCTTTTGTCTTTTCATTCTACACTTCTGAGAAAGGTCTGGATTTATTTCTTTTTTTTACATCAAAGATGTTCCTTGTTAAAGAAAATTAAATATAAAAATTGCAACCTTTGACTACTGAATTGTCTATAAAGCTGTATTCATCTCTAAGTAATCAAAATTAGGCTGGGAAAATGGTCCTGGTAAACTCATTGCAACCTACGAAAGCAGTTATCTGTGGACATAAGATAGGAAATGCATACAGTCAGTAGAGAACTCTCAGACAAGAAGAAGCTCTACCATCGCAACATCTACCTTTTCCATCATCTTCCTAAAGAGACTACACAAACTCTTGCACATGGCTTCTATTTCTTTGGAAAGCAAGAGAAGAAAGGAAAAGCAAACAATTGTCCCCTTCCTCCCCTTTCACCAGTGTCCCATTTTTATCCTACCAGCGTTGAACTGCTAACACAAGCACTGATAAATAAAACACTCAGCTTCCAGTCTGAGTGGGTTTTATGTATATAAAAAAGAATAGCAACCCTGCAATAATAGGCAGCATTATAATTTGGTACTGATTGCAATTTAGACAGTAGCTCTCAATTATGTTAACATAAGTGGGAATACATGTGTACATAGGTTTTTATCAAGAATACTGCTATGAGTTTATGTTTCTATCACCTTTTACCGTCTTAGAGCCCTTGTGGTTTTCAGATACAGGTAAAGTGAAGTTCTCTACAAGTGATTTCTTAAAATAGAGGCAGTGCAAAAATACTTGTGCTTTGATGTACAAAAAACCCATGAAAAAAATATAGACATACCTGGTCCAATGCAGAATGATGCAATGATTGCAAGGATGCAAAATATACTGAGGTAAGGAAGCCAGTACACGGTTTTCTGGGTAGATATAAGACATTTACATTAAGTACATTGTACGTGTCAGCAATATCAAAAAAAATCACAGATAATAGTGTTTTCCATTACTCTTTATCTATTTCAGAATTTAGTCAAGGATTACTTTAGAAAATCACAGTATTTCTACAGAACCTTATTACATGATTTGCGTTAAAGGCATTGGTCTCTGGAATCGCTGCAGAGAAACACTAGACAAGCCCTTGCACCACAGAAGTCACAACTCTGAATGTTCACAATTTCTTGTGCCAAAGTTCAAGCCAACCTAGAAAAGAGGGGTTTTTTTCCATTGAAACGATTTGGCACTTCCATCTTTCTTGGATATTTCAGTCATGTTTGAAACCAGCAACTATCATGGCTCATAGAGCTTCAAAGTTCAACAGTTAAAAGCTGGGCTGAAGCCTAGACACAACAGCTGTATGTGAACCTTAGCAAAGTATGGGAAAGCCACAGTCCAGGGATTTTTAGCCATAATCTGGTTTTGCAGACAGGGAGGGCCATTTGTGCAAACAACAGTTGCAGGGGAAAAAGGAGTAAAGTATAAATGGTTGTTTAAGGGAATTGAAAAGGGAATCAACTCTTTTCCTTACAGCACATTTTCTACTTCTTAGCAGATTTTTCTTTATTTGGACCTGTAAATGAAAGGAACTTGAAATACAATAAGCAATTTCTATTGATTTTTCTGGACACTATTTCTTAATCATATATGTGAATGCTTGAAAATAATAATAATAATAGATAGGAAGCAGCCATGAATTCCCATTCCTTTCTCTCTTCATCAGTGGGTTTTTCCATCAGCAAAATGTGAATGCCACTTTTATTAGAATTCTACTATTTTTGCCAAGTTAAGATGTGTATAACTGTAGTATCACAAAATACCACCTTGAGTAGCACTGTAAAAATATACTTGCTAAAATAGGTAATTTTTTATTTCAGTACTAAATAAAATCTCACTTTACAATGCCTTTTTTCTTCCAATCTGGATTATTCCCTTAGTTATGTGAAAGACATGGTCTCCTAGGCATTAACGTTAACCAAGAGACTTGCAGATCTATCGGAATTATGCATTCTGGAGTTTTCACCAGAATGCAGGTCTGTAAAGGCACTGAGAGGAGGTACAAATATGAAGTAGATACAAATTGCTCTGACATCAAGCTTAATTGTACCCTGGTCCTTTGTTCAAAGCAAATCTATAATATTTAACAGATTGAAACACTTCTGAGAGGAAGTAAAACTGAAATGCACCCAAACTTCAGAGATTTACAATAGCTGAAGGTCCTCAGACATCAAATTAGGTTTTAAAAGACTTGGAAGAGAATTTTTTAGTCAGCATACAAAACTTGCAATAGCATCTCTCTTCTGGAGAGCTGTCCTATAGCTGTCATGAGAGGCACATGAAGTAAAGCTTTATTGTGTGGTACATACAGGTAAGTCAAATAAAACTTTGCAATGGTGTGGCATACATCTGCCAGTCAAAATGACTTACTGACTGTCTTCAGCCAAGAAACAAGACTTGAAAGTCAGATTAATGGCAAGACACAACAATCAACTACAACAGGAAAACAACTTGAAAGACCAGCCAAACCCATGCCATTGTAGATGTCAGTTTTGCCTCTCAAAAGCCCTCAGGAATAGAAAGAAAATACATTGGTATGGAAATGGAAACTAAACACGGAAAAATGAGGTGACGTCAGTATTTAAATTGGTTTAATAATCCTTCTCTGACCATTTGAAATAGCTGGGGAACTTACTGCTAATAACAACTGAGAACCTACTGAAAATGTTCTGCGAAGTCTAAGCCTTTCAATTTAAAAAAAAATATCATAAATGTAATTTCAGAGAAGCAGCAAACATGGACATTTTTCATTACTGGAAAAAAACATCCAAACCCAAGAATAAGAATGACATACAAAGTATGAAAGGAATCTCAAGAAGATTGCATCGCAAAGATAAAAATATGGAATATGGGTAAACTATTTACTCAACTATGGGTAAAATAGTCTTTGTAATAGTTCATGATATGTATGCATGAATCTTTGAGTGAAGGAGACTGAATGTGACATGGCTCCTATGGCTTTTTAATGTAAAAGCTGCTACAGCTGCCTATAGTGCTTTGAAACCAGCAGATTCATAAATAAGCAAAAGGCAGACCTTTGAATCCTCGTGCCAAACTGATTAAAAGGATTGGCTTATGTAGGAATGCCAAGGCAAATTGGTATCAATCACATTGTGTTTAAAATATGAAAGAAAGAGTAAAAATATAGAGTAACGATGGTGTTACCTGTAAAGTCAGAGAGACGGTAAGTACTGCAAAGAAGACAACCATCAACCCAAAACCACCAATGAGAAGAGGCCTGCGTCCGAGCCGCTCAATAACTAAGCCCTGAAAAGCAAAAAGCAGCATTTTATTTTCTTGATAAAGCACTGTAGAACTCAGATTATGTAACACGTTCTTCTAATAAATATGATCATCAAAACTAAAACCATTAGAGCTGGTTTTATAATATTTATTAACTGACATGTGTTCCTAATTGTGTTCACAGTTATGTTTACACAATTCAGCCTCTTCAAAAAAGCAAGTCAGCACAGCATCCTTATTTGAGACCAGTAAAAAAACTAGAAAACCATCAAAGCAGTACTTGGTATTAGCTTTATGCCTGGATTTCCTACTGCAGAACAAATATAAACATACAGATGGGGAAAATATGCAACTTGTAAATTCCAGCTTAGTACCATTAATGTAGTACATTTCAAAGTTACCAGCACATTTAGCTTCTTGTGCAACAATTTAATAATAAAACAAGCACTGTGCATTAGCTGTAGACAATAATAAACATGAAGATAACTCTGTGACATTTGATTTTTTTCAGTGCATAAATCATTGTACATTGATTGAATTACTTACCAATTTGCACCAAACGTCTATAATGCTTTTAGAATATTTATTTTTGAAATGTTAAAATATTGAAAGAAATCACAGTCCCTTGGTTTTTGCATTTGATAATTCTTAATTTCAACATCTCTCTGAATTTAAGCTTAAAAGGTTTCAAGTTTAAGATTAAAAGCTTTTTTAGCATAGATTGGATTTTGATTAATCGAGAATTTATTTTTAATGTCTTTTTTCTCCAAACACAGAAGAAAAATTTAGTTGTGATTTTAGATATGTAATGCAATTAGAATATCCACATAAAAGAAATCCATGCAGCAGAAAACTGCTCAGATAAGTGATTGCAACACTAATACTGATGTACTCATGCACATTTTGAATTTATATTTAAGACCTGCAGATAAATCAACTTCGTTAAAAGCAATCACAAAATCTGAATACTTATGTTATAAAGAAGAATATAATGAAGATTTTCTTGAAAAGCTGTAGCATGAAACAGGCTGTGCTAGTTTGACTCATTAAATTAGGCTAATATCTATTTTAGGATGTAACAGCTGATGTACTATTCTTGTTGATAGCTACTATAATTACTAAATACAGTTGGCTTTCATGTGGGAAGGATAAAACAATTATACAAAGCTTGAAATGTACCACTTCAAGTAAGTCAAAGTCAGAATGACAGAACTGTTTGCCATGTTGCTATTTACTGGAGACTGAAATCTGTCTTTGACACACTCTTTGAGAAAAAGATCAAGTGAGCAATCAAAATGAAATCTGAAGTACGGCCTTTAATTCTGTGTGATGATGCGCACCTTTCCACTGTGAGTGTCTAGGAGACATGCACTAAAGGAAATGACAGTCACCCAGGGAAGAAATTGCTTGTGCAGCAAGCACTTCTCCCATAGTACTGTGTTCAACAAAAGGCTTTAGGACAGGCTTTAAAACATGCTATCCCACACCCCAGACTTCCACATCAGAGATGCACACTATGACGCTGAAGAAAACAACTCTGAGGTGAACTTTCGCTCTATTTCTTTAAATGAGGAAATATACTCATTCTCCACAGCCTCCACAGCTTCCATAATAGAATTTATTTCAGAGCCATGTTTAAAATAGACCCGGCACTGATGTTATTAGCTTTTCACATTGTGCTCATGAGGCCCAAATATTCCAAAACTGCAACTGCTGCTCTGTCAAAAGCTCTACAGGATGCCAAGTATTTTCCACAATGATTAATGAATCCATCTTGCAAACACACTTGGCCACACATACATAAAAGACATATTTTGTGGCTCTGAGGGATGAAAAGTTATCTGATGGGTCCATAAGAAGACAGATACTTCTGCAATAGATGCTCCTCATGTAACTTGATATGAATTACACATTCAGCAATAGATGTTGCAGATGTAATTTGACATACCAGACAATTTCCCTTATTTTTTTTCCAGTTCTGGATTGGTGGTCATGATCAAACAGTCTTGGTATAACACCAGCTGGTGGGTTTTGTAGTAAAACAGGTTTTCCCCCTTAGAGGGGAAAAAGCTCATAGATGTCTCTCACTCAGAGCAAAACAGGAAAAAGTGATAAACTTTGGTTGTAAAGCTCAAAGCAAAGCAAATCCTCCTAAGGGAAGGCAGTTTGGGCTAAGTCCTCTGAAAAGATGCGTATACATTTGTGTCTACACTGAGAATAAGTAGCATGGACATATTTGAGCGAATCTAGGTTGGTTGGTGAGGCACTCCCAGTTTTCACTGAGATCAGCCAAGCACAGATACAGTTACAGCAGATCTGTGGGTTCATATCCTTTATAAAGAAGAGAATGTTAGTTTTTAGTATATTTTAAATATTTTTTATTCAGAGGCAATTTGGGAAGAAGTAAAACAAATCCACGTGTAATCATTCTTTTCCCTGAGCTGATGCCAAGTTTGCCAAGCATTCATCATTGGTATTTATTTAATACAGTAGCAATAAGGAACTTCAGCTTCTGGGCATTCCCTGCAGTTTC
The DNA here is from genome assembly GCA_009867235.2 of Psittacus erithacus. NCBI lineage: Eukaryota > Metazoa > Chordata > Aves > Psittaciformes > Psittacidae > Psittacus > Psittacus erithacus. Next base: position 11,169 of record WYDI02011381.1, read on the forward strand.
TGCCCCAAAGAATTTGTGGTTACAATTCTTGATGACATTTCTTGTGATTTATGGAATGGACCAGCTTTGTTCACTGGAAAAAATCAGCAGGAATTCTGTCTTTCTCCAGAGGGACACTATGATGTACCAGAATTGCTGGAAATTCTATAATAATTTCCAAAGTTGATATGAAGTTAAGTACACTGACAACACTAATAAATCTAGGAAATAGAGACTTGGAAGGTTTCTCAATTAGATAAGATTAACTTGAGCAGTTATGAGGAGAGAAAAGCCTACTCCCATTTTAAGGCTAAAAACACCTCCAATTTGTTCAGATCTGTGACCTACTGCTTGTATTTCCAGTTCCAGCCCAACAGAACACATCTGCTTATGGCAGAAAATGAAATGAGGCACACCAACCTGCCAGAATGGGATGCTACACAGAACCAACCTGCTGGAATGGGATGCTACACAGAACCAACCTGCCAGAATGGGATGCTATACAGAATCAACCTCTTGAGAAGCCAAGCACAACAATCAAAATCACACACCCTACCTGGTTATAAATTACAAAGGTGTGGTCTGATGAAAGGCAGCATGTGTGTTTGGAAGGACATGGGTCTGTGCCTTTATTTGTCAGGACGCAATGCAGAAGTTTTACAGGGCCCTTTGGCAGATCAAAGTTGTTTAACTGGGAGCCAATCCACAGAGAGAAAAGCCTCTCAGGAAGCACCATCTTTTGCCAAGGCCAAAAGAAAGTGGTTTTGAATCATTTAAACACACAGATGCTGTAACAGCCAGTCTGTCAAGCTGCTTAGCTCTACAATATTTCTAACTAAAATTTGATTTCTTTTTGAGGATTTCTTAAGAAAACCTATGACAGTACATCAGTACCTCAAATTTCTCTGCTGAATTGTTTGTTCCTCTTTTCTTGATGGAAAAAAAACTCAGTTAAACCCTGAATTTTCAGCAAATACTTGAAAAGAAAGGTCTAACATGTCTTCTACAACAGTAAGCTTCCTTGGTGAAAAAAATGCTGGTTTTGAGGTTATATGCAGAAAACAACTTCATTTTTACTTATGATTATACAAATCCAAAACTCATTAACTTGCAAAACCCACTAAGATTCTTATGAGTCATAAGAAATTGAAGATGATTCACTAGCTTTCAAGCACTTTTAGTTCTGAATGTTCCACTGCTATGCGCTGGTAACTGTTACAACATGTTGTATATATGTTATATACCTTACAAGACCCATAACAGGTCGAAATATACTATATGGTAGAGTAAATGACATAACAAGAAATTCAGTATATGCTGAAGTGAAGTCAAGAAAAAAAGAATTGTATCCGTTTTCTGGGATAGTACACTGAGTTATTTGCCAGACTGTGTAGGCTGATATGTGTTTATGTGCGATCATAAACATGCATTTGGAGAAGCCTATACCCAGTCATGGTGAATTACTGAAAATGTGTAAAAAAAGCATTGCAACCACTATTCTCTCAACACAAATATTTGGTGATAATAAGGCAACTGATATGCAAACTAAGTTAACAGTTCACACAAGTCACTTCTGTCTGGCAGAAAACACTTGTGAGCAAAGTTAAAAAAGCAAATGTCAATTCTTTCACTTCCATCAGCTGCAGATACTGGGGCTGACATCATGAAAGCAGGGTGCATTAAAACAGATCAGACAAGCTTCTCTGGGTAAAATGAATGTGTAAGCAAGTTCTACAGCCCAAATGGGAGGTCACTGCGTAATATTCCATGCTTATTCTCTGGCCCTAAATTATACTAAGAAAATACTATTAGATTTTCTTGATGTCTCAGTTCTGTAAGGGAGTTTGAACTATATGCTCATGTCAAAGAGTAGCCACACTTTTTCTCATGTATTTTGGATACAGGTCTGAGTAAGACTTGTCTACATTCAGAATTAATGTGACAAGCTAACACCTTGCTATTTCCATTTTAAATAGCAGGATTAAAATGGATAATCACATTTATATCACTGCCATGTCTATTTATGACACAATGTGTAGTTAGTATCCAGGAAGAGGAGAGGAACAGAAGACTGAGTGTTACAAATTGTGGGGTTTTTTATTTATATTTTTATATATATCCGTTTGTTTACTATATGAATTATACAATTATAAAACAAAGACAGAATTTAGAGACCTAGCACCAAGTTTGATCACATAAGCACAAGCCTTAAATAAATCTATGCCTACCCTGCTCTCACATCGGCTTGTTTTGTCTGTGTTAATGCCACAATAGGGTCTATACATCTTCTGTAGGTGTCAGGCTAGATATTACTATCAGCAAAGGGTGAAACTGACTGCTAAATTTCTAAGCTCAGTCTGAACTAATCTCCAGTAAAGCATCCTTAATCAGCTTCACTTGGCAGTGAAATTTTCTATTCACTATGAGAGGGTCTCCATACTCAATACCTTCCAGGCTAGCACAGCAAAGACAGACCATGCAGGGATTCATTTTAACTGTCTGCTTTCCCCTCAGCAGTGACTGGGAACAATCCTTAAGGCAGCACAAAAAAAATCCCATTACCTTATTCCTATTATGCTCCTTCAGTGAATTGTACATATTTTTTAAGCAAAGCTTCTTCTGTTGATGCTTTATTTGTTGAAAGTACTAAGTTTGTGTCAGTTTCATGTAATCAAAGCTAGACTAGATCTTGACCATGGTCTGTGACAGATAATTGCAGGTGTGGCTTTATTTTCTAATGGCAGAATTGAGTGCCCTGATGCAGATCATCTCGAATAGAATGGGGGAAGAATTACTAAAAGCCATTTTTTATTAAATATTTAACAGCAGGAGATAAGTGTCTAAAGCCTTCAGTTTCTGAATATATTGTGCAGGAAGATTTGTACTACAGAAATGCAGTCTATAACTATAACTTAGTCCCACTATAACTTAGGTCTTAGGAGTGGCTTTATAAGATATACCTTCATAAGGAGACTTTTTGTCCTAGAAGGCTCTACATGGTTGCTTCAACACGTTATCTCTGTCTATCCAAAAGCCCAAGTGTGATGAAATGAATTGGAGATGAACAGAGACCTCATAACAGCCTTCCAGTATCTGAAGGAGTCCTACAAGGATGCTGGAGATGGACTCTGATCAGGGACTGTAGTGATAGGACAGGGGGTAATGAGTTCAAACTTAATCAGGGAAGTTCAGATTAGATATAAGGAAGTTCTTTACTGTGAGGGTGGTGAGGTACTGGAACAGGTTGCCCAAAGAAGTGGTAAATGCTCCATCCCTGGCAGTGTTCAAGGCCAGGTCGGACAGAGCCTTGGGTGAAATGGTGTAGGGTGAGGCATCCCTGCCCATGGCAGGGGAGTTGGAACTAGATGATCTTAAGGTCCTTTCCAACCTAGAACATTCCATCATTCTATGATTCTATGGTTAAGAAGGAGCAATGTTAATGCATTAACACGGTCACACTGTGATTCACCCTGTAGTGAAAATGTGCCCACATGCACTCTGACAGTCAAATACCATAGTCTGTGAAACTGCTTGGTTGGAATCTCTTTTCTACTTCTGATTCTTTCTGATTACATTTTATTCAATACAGTGACTTTTGAGTTCCTCTTTCTGGAAAGTTTGGATAGCACAGTTGGTTATAAAAGGCTCTTTGTAAACTCTCCCATATTATTAATGGATATTTTTATGATTAATTGACCCAGAACAAAATAGCACAGAATCAAACTTGACATTTCTTTGTATGACAGTGAAGTGTTGATAATCACTCTCTAAGAATAGTTTTGCAGTTAGCTGAGCACTCACACTGTTATCATTTCATCTAGCCCACATCTACTGTGTTTTATATTCTCTAATCTCAACATGATGGACTTTTTAATACATGTAAGAAAATCAGTGAAATTCACTGGCTTTAGGATGCCAACAAAAGTTGAAAATTCAAAGAAAAAATTCTATCCAGCCTATTACAGGCCAAGATATTACCTCCTAATTCTGGTACTCCCAGAGCAGCATCTTGTCAGAATGAGGGGAGCAAAAGTGGAAATGCCATGTCTGCCCCATTCTTGCACTCCCAGAATCATAGAATGATTCCTCTACTCCTCTACTTACAGCCTATTGGGGCTTACGGGTAGGTGAACGTTTGCTCTGATTTTGTGTGAATGCCACATGGAACTGCATTAAAAGCCTCACTAAAAATCAGATTATATCAAAGCTTCCTATGAACCCTCAAGCTTAAAGTATTTGTCACCCCATTTTTTCCACTGGCTGTCACTGGAAAGTATTTCTTCCTGTTCTAACCCCAGTGAGGCCACAAAGTTTCAATGCATGTATCTTGCATTACCCTTCAAATATCATGAAAGAAATGTGGTGGGGCTAAGAACACAGACACTGCAGTGTCTGGAGTACCCTTGTTTTAAAATGTGCCATGCCCTAAACAAGGAATCCCTTTTTGTATGCTAAAATCTATCAACATTAAAAGAAACACAGACAGTTGAATAGCCCTTTCTCATAGCATCCCAAAGCAGAATAAAATTATCTCACCTAAGAAAGCTGACTTCCTTGCTTCTGTGTGATATTGCAGAGGACTTCCTATATTCTTTTATGGTCTGCTACTGATAATTCAGTATTTTAACTCATTCCAGGCTTTGCACAGCTTGTCCTGTCACAGGCTTTCAAAAGCAAATTAGTAACACCTTGGTGCATCACCTAATGGAAAATGCTTAAGGCATAATCTTCTCAATATTGTCTTAGCTAGTCTCTTTCTGTGAACACTATATAACGACCAAATGTGATGTTACAGATGGCAAAATTGGATGTGGGATGCTTAATTTGAATAATATTTTCTTATATTCTATGCTGGTTTCATGGCAGGGGGGAATCTTTCTTGCAGTTGCTTGTCAAAGAAAGGCACTGGCAATTTGTTCTTTCTGCCCCCTAAGACAACAACTACATTAAATTAACCTTAGTTACTAAATATTACAAAAAAGCCACAGTAACTAATCTTACCAAAAAATAACTAAGTTTGTGGACTCCCCTTACTGTAGAATTTCTAAAACAGTCTTCTAATAAACACAGATTTGCCAGGGAATTATTTAGGTTTAGTCCATCCTGCTTCAAAGCACGGCATCAGGTTAGTTAACTTACTGCTATGGCACATCTATGGGCAGGAAATCTAATCAGGGTTTCATTCCATTCAGGATACCAAACTTTCAGAAGCAAACTGAAATTAATGGTCTCTCTCATTAAAAAGTAGCTTGTCTAGCTAGCCCTCTAAACTGAATCTGCCTTCAGTACCACTGGTGGAGAAGTTTATAACTGACTAAAATCGTATAGAAAGTTTAAATTGAACACCCAGAGAGAAGCTAGGGCACCAAGTATGCAATGCTACAACACAGGTACCTCTTGAAGTAAACTAGGAAATGATGGTGGAAGCAGAAGTTGCGGCCAAATTATATGAATGAAAAGAAAATGATGCATGTGCCTAATTTTTTAATGTCTTGTTTATGTGGTGTTTGCTTAAGAGGAAGAGGGATGTAGCTGTAGTCAAAGCATGATACTAGCAGGCATATCAGATGATCTGAGGCAATATGGAGCTATAAAAAGAGGATGGGATGTTATCTGCCTTTCAAGGACCATATCAACACTACTATTATTATGCTGCTGCTCCCAGGAGACACAATAAGGGGAGACTTTAAAAGTGTTTCCAGAGTTTGAATGATATTTCATCTGCCAATTATGTTGCAGCTCTATGAAATACATCTACTTCAATCTTTTCCTTTAGAATTCATATAAGGCTTATCAATGGAGCTCATCAATACCTGAACATTCTTACTGAGGATCAGTTTCATGACCATTTAACATATGCATAATGATTAGAGATAATGTATTATTTCATTGTGGATCTCTCCAATAGCCATTTCATTTACAAGACCAAAACTTCACCTCTATTACTGACAGGAAGATCTACTGGAATCCTGGAATTATTGTTAGTAAATTCTGGTTTCTGCTAGAAAGCAAAATATATTAAAACACGCCAGGAAAATTACATTCTCCCCTTGCTTTCTCTTGCTTCCTCCCTGTTTCCCTCTGAGTGGTACGTAAGACATGCACCTGACTGAATACTGAATGCTGCCACATAGATAAAAACAAACCAAAACAACTGCAAAAATAGCAGCTGAGAAGTTGGCAGTGGATGGAAATCCCCATCCTTATTTTCAGGCATGAAAAGAATTTTTAGAAAGTTACTTGTAGAAATCAGAAACTGCAAAACCTTCAATAGGGAAAAAAAAGAAAACCAAATTCATGCTGTTATTCCTTTAAATATCAGCAATGAAACATTTATAAAGATCACTGAAATAAAATTAAGGCTACAGAGCATCATTTCTCTTGAACTGAAAAAGCAAATGTGAAGGGAGCAGAGATACCGGTACATGAGCATTTCCAGAGGCACAGCTAGTAGCTTGAGCAGAAAATGTATTAAAAACACTCCTCTTGGGCATAGGATAAGTTAAAACACATACCAGGAACCAAAGCAGACACATCTACCTCATTATGTATGAACAGTGTGCTCTGAATAAGCCTCACAAACTGATAGCATAGAAGAAACTGAAAAGATGACAGACCCTATTTCTAGAATGGCTTTAATATCATGGAGTCATCTCCATGGAATTTCCATCTTATGCCACAAAAAGAGAGTTGTATTCTCCACATAAACCACTGACAGAATTATCAGTATTATTCTTGCATGTACCCTAAACCAAGAAACATTTCTGCAATATCGGAAAGAAGAAATAGCAGGAGGTAGGGATTTCCATACTTCATTAGTTCCACCTATTAAAAAAATTGTCCTTGTAATTAAAAACCAGAAATGGATTTGTAGAAAATCAGAAAGATCAGCAGAAGATCTTCATGACCTCTGAGAGCTCTTATGTCCCAGACTATAAGAAAATATATTTGATAGCTGGATTTAGTTTAACATTTTGTAGGTCATAAGCAGTTTCTCTGCCACTGGAAAGGATTTTTTTTGCCAAAATCATTATTCTGACATTAAAAAATGCTTGACCTGTGTGTCCAGTGTTGCGCAAATACATTTGGTATAGAATATATGAGTATAAGGAAAAATTCTAACAAAGAAAGGAGTATTTGCTTCTTTGCAACGTTTCATTCCAAAGACTTCTCGCATTGTTTCTTATTTATTACAGCGCAAACAGAAATGTATTTCCTTTAGCAATTCATTGTTTATTCACCTACTAAAACTTTGAGGTTTAGTTTGCTCATTTACTGTATTTCTTTTTTATATAGTCATGTTGAAATAAGAAAGAAAAAAAAGATGTGCATGGATAATTTTTTTTACTAATATCTGCTATGTTCAGAGCATAGCAAATGTATGACTTACTCGGGAGCTCACATGTTATGAAAGGATGCCTGCTTGACCTCAGTGAATAAGATGGCAGAATTTAACACAACATGGGACAGCCTTGTTGAGCAATGGTGCTGGCTTACTTTTGCACCAAGCACAGTTACAAACTTTTACTCCCATATTTTTAAATAGTTGAAGGATTTTCCTCACTGTTCATAAGCTGCAATAGAAAATGTCATTAAAACATGCCCAGTAAGACATATGGCTGTTTCTGCAATCCACATTGAACACACCTAGCTGTATTATGCCTCAGCCTTCTCCAGCAACACTGTCCTCTTCCCAGCAGGCACATGAGAAGACTGAGATGTGAATAAACTGCTATCAGGTAAAGTCATTCTACTGGGTGAAATAATTTATAAGTTCTCACTTCATATATTTGCCATTCCTGCCTTCTTCCTCTTCACTCATACAAAGCTTCTCAAGATGTATAGACTTTTTATGCTCCTTTTATACACCTAGATAGCGTACAAACCTATGGAGTTTTATACAAACTAGACAACTGGTCTCTTAGGATTAAATCTAGAAATAATATTTTCAATTGCTATATGAAGCACTGCACTAAATCCTCAAGATACTATTCTATTTATATTTTAACTAGTATAAGGAAATAAAATCAGTAATTTAAATATCAAGCATGTAAATGGATTTTTACAACCATACTTACAGAAAAAACAGCAGCCACAGTTTCAACAGCACCAGTACTTAAAGTAACATAGGGGATCGTCTTATGATTGATCCCAGCTTCACTAAAGATGCTGTTTGTGTAGTACCAGATCTGTATCAGAGAGAAGAATATAAGTTGTTAATCATTATGGCTTGAACAACAATCTATCGGTATTCAGTTCAAGCATCTGATCTTCCAGATACCAGTCTTGTTAAAACAGTGAGCATTCCTGAACGACTGAGGGCTGAGCAGGAGAACAAATGAAGGGAAGGTGCAAATTTCAGGTGAATTAGTCAGAACACCGCTGTACTTCTGCTTGCAGACCCAGACAGAATTATAAGCAGCTTAAACTCGATTTAGCTTGATTCACTTAAGGAGTAAATCAAAGAAACTCACTTTAAGCTTGAACCAGCGGATACAAATAGGTTTCAGGTAACTGAGTCACACTGCTTAAAAAGCTGGTTTGGGTGGGTTTATGGAATACTTCAATGGCATGTAACAACAGGGGAGAAAACAGGAAAGAGATGCTGAAAGGCATTGCAGAAACTGCTTCTTTTCACACAGGAGTTGTAAGCTTTATCTCTCACTGCAGCATGGACATCTGCAGTCAAGTCATCACCCTAATCTGTCTTTATTATCAACAGAAAGAAAACATACCTCTAGAGTAAGAGTTGCTTGATGAGAAGTAAAAAGCTGCTTTTAGGATGAAAAGAAACATAGGCTAGAAGGAGCTGTCACTAATGAACAGAAACACAGGGAGCATAGGGTTACTAGCTCAGAGGAAGTCATTCATGTTTGGTTAGTAAAAACACATCCATTGGTGACAATATCCAGACAGAGAATATATGGTGGCAATACTCTAAAATAACAAGTCTGGTGTCCCATTCACATTACAAATATAGTATGAAAACCATATAATACTTATGTTGGACTCCAGGTGACAATAAAGAACTAGTCAAAGAATGTGTTTGCAAAAAGTACACAACTAGGAGAGACTGCCTTGGAGAGAGAAAATAACTGATTTACTAGAGAAGATGAAAACAACTGAAACAACTGATTATCAGAGAAAAGTTCTAAACCAGAGCTTATCACCTGTGGCAACAAGACTGAAAGTCCGAGACAATGATGGCACTAAACAGAAAAATAGCAGTGATATTTTTTCCTATGTGTTATCCACATGACAAGCCTTATGAGGGCAAGCACTGCTAAAGAAAAGGGTTGTCTGATGAATAGAAGTGAATAGATTGCATGAGGAAACCCCTGCTGCCTACCAGTATATTATGTACATGTTACATCTGTTCATCAAGCTACTCCCTCCGGAGCTTTGTAAAACCAAAAGTAATTCTAAATTCCCAACTAGCCCTTCAGCAAAAGTGCCTGACCCAGTCCTAAGAAGAAAATCCACTCATCTGACATAAAGCAAAAGAAAACAAAATCCAAGGAATAAAGGATCAACTGTATCACCTTACAGATAAAGAGAAGCTGACTAAAGACATTTATGCCTACTGCTGGCACATCAGCTCTCAGCAGAATAGCAGCAGAATAGAGGCAATAAGTGGCAGCAGCAAACTTCTCTACATGAAGTAATCTGCTTTCATGTAGCTTGCACTGGTGTTAACTATGCATTTCATTGGCTTGTCAATACAAAGCTGACTGAAGCAAAACCAAGATCAGCTCCAAAGTCTCTCTGAAATGTTTATGCCCACTGATAGTTTTTTTGGGACCTAGTACAACCTATTCACTTCCCATACACCTACACAGCATATAAGGAAAGCAAGGTAACACAAAACCACATACAAGTTATTTTTATTTCTCCATACTATAAGATTGAATAATTTATGCAATTAAAGTTAGAAACCATGTAATTTAGGCATTTCATTCTTGATATCAGTTTTCCACAGCAGATAGAGCTTCTAAAAATGATGTTGATATTGCAGGTCTGAAGACCTTGAAAGAAAAAAAAGAAGAGGCCAAAGAACCACTTAATCAGACAACTCCTGAATGCAATTTGCCAAAATACAAGAACTAGAATATAAGATGCCCCACAAGTGGTTTTACAGAAGAGCATGACTGACCGCTGAGGACAAGAGTGATGATAACACAGCTAGATTAAAAAGCTAGCAGAGCAAAGACAGAATGAGGTTCACTCACAGTTACTAGTTAAAAATAAGTTAGGGTAAAAATTAATATGACATACACATTTTGAAACAGTAAAAGTGAATGTTTTTCAGCCTGTGTGTCATTAAACAGGGAAATATACTGCTCTAGGATATTAATGAGGCAAATTTACTAGGCTAATGATGACTATTCTGCTTTCACTTAATTTTCTAACGTTTTTGAGGTGGAAGATGAATAAATTTTTTATGCATGATATGTGTCATGGATAAATTTCATCAGATTAAAAGAGACTAAATTAGATTCATATATTTATGTCAATTTAGGCCACACTGTCTGGTACGTCATTATAACTGAATGTCTGAATATGGTCAGGGCTTCACAAGGATTTCTGTGGAAATCAGTGTACCATTTTTAAGTGAAACGAATTTTTATTGTAAAGTAAAAGCTTTAACAGGAAGCGAGATGTTCTTACTTCCTGTTCTCAGATACCAGCAGGACGATTACAGAAGTCTGCAGTTGGTGATTTCCCAAGAGAGTGACCTGAGACTCTCGCCTGAAAGAAGTCTAACTTTCCTATATGCCCTGCCCAGATGGTAGTTGTGGAAAAGAGCAGGCTGATTAGCGGGACACTACAGACAAAGCAAATGATGGGAGAAATGAGTTAGAAGGAAGTGTTCACAGCCAGTTAAACCTCTCTGATGCTGGCTCACACCCAGCAGGTTACTTCAGATGCAGTCAGGCAAACCAAGACCTGGGTTCTGCAGTACCTGTCATACCTGTACCTCCCTCTAATCTCTGAGCTTCTGGTGGCTTGAGCAACATTGTCCAGGAAAACCATGCAAAAGAAACAAGGAATTGAAACCTGGTCTCTTAATCAAGTGGTCCAGTTATTTCTCTTAAATTCTCTTATAATTTGCTTGGGTTTACTATTAAATATCACTATTAACTATTTAAATCACCAATTTCAGAACACAATTTTGTGTCAATATTTTCTGTGTGTGCGTTTAGTGACATTGAACAGGAGTAGAATCAAAGTAATAATAAAAAAATGGTAAGGCTTGAAACAGCCAACTTAGCACACAGGTTTCTGGACAAAGACAGCTCTTCCAAGGCATATGTTCAGAAAGCAGCCACACAATGGCACTTTAAAATAACTCTGGCATCTGCTTTGGACTGGACACATTTCATTATCCCCCCACATCCTCACTGCAGCAATGAGAGTGTGGCTTTGGTCTGCCATGGAATAATGGACAATTTCCGTCATCTATCAAATACCCTCAAAGCCATAAATCTCTTCTTTTCCCTGAAAAATTAGCTGTGGCTTTTTTTTTTTTAAGCAATGCTCTTTATTCTGTGAACAGCCTGTTTCTTGCAGTAAGTGTCCCTTTAGTTCACCTATGCGCTGATAAATCTTAGAAAGACTGGAGAAGATAATTCTATTTCTTTTCTTAAAAAGGTATCCATAGTGAGGACAAAATAGCCTGCCATTGGCACTGAAATCCTACAATTACAGGAAAACACCACCTATACAAATGTTTTTTAGTTCAGCCCACAGTATGAAAAATCTTCTAGTTCCATCCCAGTATTTTGTTAAAAACTTTTAGATACCAGAGTTCTAATTGCATTTATCTTTTACATGGTCTTGGACAAATTACTCTGTCACTTTGTATTAGGAATTTTAGAGTTATAGAGATACCTGGGATAAGTTTGAACTAGTTGTCTTTGTGTATCAGAAGAATTTACACTTATTATCGCTGATTACCTGGGGGGGGGAATAGGAGGGGGAAATACAAGCTGAAGTATGCTGCAACGCAGAAAGCCACAGAAAGCTCTTTCCAGCAGCAACAGTACTGCCTTTCATATATGTAAACAATTAACACTTTTGAGCTGTGATAAAACCCGGTTTTGCTTTGTGGTGCTTCATGAGAACATTTGTGTTGTGCAACATAAAGCATCTAAGCCTGATGTCACAGGCTGCAGGAAAGAATGTTCTGGCTGGATGTAAGGAGACCTCCTTTCACAGTGTTAAGGTATGAAAACACATAGCACAGATTGCCCAGGGAGGTTGTGGACTCTTCACCCTTGTACTTATTTAACTCAGCTGTAGAATGCCCTCAGTAGCAGGAGCCAGCCCTGCAGTCAGTCCTGCTCTGGGCCAGGACTTGAACCAGATGACCTCCAAAGAGCCCTTCCAACCTAAATTGTCCTGTGGGCCTCTCCTAGCTGATGCAACAGGCTTAGACAGATGAAAAAGGAGACTTTGATGTCATCAGACACATTAATGGTCAACAGGACTTTTTGCTATTGACTGTTCCGCATCTTTTTTCCTCTTTTGCTCCACTTTCTGGCATATTGAAGCACAGCTTATTATTCAAATGTAAGAAACAACAACAAAAATTAAACACTCTGTAAAACATCTTAAAATCACTTACAGGAGCTTCTGCTGACTTAAGTATAGAACTGAGTTAATCTAAGCAGAAATGTCTACTGAAAAGACCAAGTTTACCTAACATGAACGAAAATGGGGGATATCAGACCAGATCTTAATTGACCAGAAACAATCTGGGTATCAGAAGCAGAAGCCCCACACTCTGTCACTGCTGATCTGAGCTACCTTTTTATGTATTTCTTCAAAGTTAACACAACATGGTTTCTCTCCCTTTTGTTTGTTTAAAAAGCCCCAACAAGCAATACAGAACAATATGGACCTTCCCACAACTGGGTAACAAAATCACTACTAACAAGAAACAGCCAAAAATGAAAGTCATAGAGATTGCTGAATGGTGCAGCATGAGCCTTGTATTAACAAGAAAGAAAGAAGCACTCTGAAAGATGCCATGGCCTGAAGAAGGACACTTACAGCATTTAGTCCACAGAGCTGGTAGCAGGCCATGGTGATGACCACAGTAATAACCTGCCATCGCACCGCACGGGTTCTTAGGAGCTGAAGAACTGACACTAACTTGGTGTTTCTTTGGACTCGAGACTCTGCCAAAACTTCCTCTACTTCATGAGACACATCTTGTTTCCCAAGGAAGGTCTGAAATGCTATAAAGAGAGGACATGTACTTTAGGCCAGATGTTCGGCACTATGTGCATTTATAACAGACTTGTTTCATGGGAATGGAAATGTCTGACAAAAATAGGAGACATGCATGGGCTGCAACTTAAATATTCTTCTGTCAATAGTATCATTCTGCTCTGGGTATGATCTGGCTCATCCGTACAATTGGTCTCAGAAACTGCAACAAGAATATAAATTATTTGGCACCCTATCAGACTCTCTTACATTATTTCATATATAATATAGTTGAAGGTCCAGTGCAGAGTCAAAAACATGTACAATCTGAAGAAAGAGTTTAATACCAAAGCAGTTCTGAACATTATTTGGCTTGGCTACTTCTGCAGCCTAATAATACAGCAGACCCCATTGCTGGAGATAGATAGCATAAAGAAGTAATAAGATGTAAAAACATATGTAAGTCTGGTAAATCAAGGCAGGCATTTGGAAGGAATAGTTGTTACTCTTCATACTACCTGTTGTTTTTAATAGCATAAAGATAAGAGTTCAATTTGTCAAGATTATTAATATGAAAAAGAATTACCCAGAGCAGTTCAAGACTTTCTATTTATCAACGCTGGAGACACAGAAGTGAATGTAGCTGGCAAATGTAAGCACATAAACCTTGTCTCCTCAGAAAAGCAAAGCATTTAATGATACAGTATTGTGCATTCATAAATTTCTGTGATATCCTACCCCTGGGAGTAATAAAAACTTTCCATCTCACGCCTCATCTAAGAGGTACTACAAACAGATATCTCCTAATGGAGGTGGTGTATCTTCACCAACTTTGTTCTACAGATATCTTATATGCTGATGACATCTTCACCACAATCTTATGAACATACCCCCAGGGGTTGGCTTTTTAAGAGGTATTAAAAATGCTCTTCATATTGGAATGACTGCAGAGAAACAATTGCATTACAAATATCCCTGCAACAAGGCTTTGCGACCCAGTAGGATGCTAAGTCTAAAACCAATCCTTTACACAGCAGGTCATTTAAAATTGTTATTTTTATTAAGTGAATAAGTTGATTTAGTTCTCCTTAGAGCCAAACATTTTTTCTTTTATCCACAGCTTTGCTTATAAATAAATGACCTTCTAATTTTTCAGTACGTATATTTTCCAGTATACATTCTTCTGGATCATAGAAAGGACTTGAATGGTCAAGAAAGCCAGCAACACTGATTAGCCATGGATAAAATGACTTGAGACCAGTTAGGTTTCAGAGACACAAAATTTTAACTTTACCCAGTAGGTGAAAAGGCCAAGTAGAGGCATTGGAATGTCATGAGGGATAGGACACACAAATTAATCTGCTGTGTCTTCAGAGCATCCCTCTCCATCCCTTTGGTGAATGCTCAATGCTGCACATTCTGCCTGGCTCCCAGTCTGGCAGTGCGTGGAACAAACTCAAGCTCTGGGCCAAGCTTTTCAGAGGCAGTTAGTGCTTCTACTGCATTTTAATGGGCCCAACATGACTCTGCTTAACAAGAAGGATAATCTTCTGAAGCGATGAACACCAACCACCTCTGAGCATTGTCAATTCATAACATTAATTTATTCTGATACCCAGTTTCTCTCTAAGGGGAGGAGAGGTCAGTTTTTAAATCTCTCAGAAACAGCATGAGATTTATCTTTTCATGCAGGCCTTACAGTCAGAAATGAGTTAACTAATTCAGACCTCAGAACTCAGAATTTAGGTTGCTGAGTTTTACCTCTGAGCCACTGCTCATTTATTATTAAATGACATGCTAAACACTCATTAAAACGGGTGTGATGTATTTAAAAAAACTGATGAGAAATGTAAAATTAGAACAATGTGTGCCTATGGTATTTTAAAGTCAATGTCTCATGCTTAAGTTACGCTTTACTCAGTATTATTATATCACTGATAAAGAGAAGTTCAGATAAAGATGATGTACTTCCATCACCATAGTCACCTTAGGAAAGATTCTCTCACATTTTTAAGCATCTGGTTTATCAGCGTAAATTAGGTCAGTGCACAATTTTCTGTATTTTGCCTGTCCTTAGGATCTTCAGCATTAATCTTCAGCACGCAAGTAAAAAATATAGGTGCAGTGAAGTAAAAAGAAAGCACTCTGTCTTTATTGCGCAAGGGAGCTTGCTGTATTTTTATAGGGAGCAGGAAGTAAAAAACTGCAATTTCCAAAATTACCCAGTACAAGGCAAAAGAAAAAAGCCTATAGACATCCATTTTTATTTTTCTCCCCTCCCTGGTATTAGGACCAGAGATGCAAATGCCACTAGAAAACTTTGATGAATACTTAAAATTACCAACAAGTCAAGAAATGCTAAGAAAATGTTATGTTATGCATGCATAGTTTGAGTAGACAACACTCAGTTTTCTTGGAAAAACACATTTCCCTGCTACTTAACACATCTTCAATTTTCTTCCATTAACAGTTTTTCAGTACAGTAAGAATCACAAATTTATGTATAATTAATGTCGAAATAAATTCTGCATTAGCAGGGAGATGGAAAAATTCAAAGGTCTTTCAATATGTGATGTTCAATTCTATTCATTTTACATTTTAAATCCCTGCATTACTGGCATTGAGAAGCACAGCAGTTGTTCCTCTCCCCACTGCAATGACTCAGTTCCCTCCATGACTGGCTGTGTCTCTCTATAGGGGAGTCTTATTTTCATGTCATGCTTAAAACCATCTAAAGAGTTACAGTTCTGGCAATTTTTAGACCTTTCCCAGATTTCTTTTTAGTTCTCTTGGATCAGAGGTCCTAAATGCTCAGCTTTCAAATGTCAAGATACTGTCTTTATAAATAGCAGAAGTGAATGGTCCCAGCCAAGGCAAAAGGAGCTACAAATCCCTTAAATTTACACCACCAGTTTTTATTCATCTCAGCTAAGTGAAGGTGAAACGTCTGAAACTGGTGCAAAGGTCTGGACAAAATCAGTTTTAAAAAAAAGTTAACCCAACTTCAATGCTTTGAATTGGATGTGTAGTAATTTCCCTGTAGTAACTTCATGTCAACACAAAAATATGTGGCAAAATGAAAAACCAGTTATTTTCATACAAATATATGAAGCCTCTACCATAAGCCAGCAAGTGTGATAGTCATAGCTGTCTCTTTCTTTCCAATAAGCATAGCTTAAAGTCACAGGATTTGCAGCAATTTCTTCCTGCTGCAACTTTGTTTTTAACATCTCTCTGGTTTTAACATGTGAGGCCCAAGAAGGGCTTTTGCGAAAGCAGAAAGCTGATTTTTTACAATCAGGAATGACCTCACTTTTTCATCACATGAAAAGGTATAAACTTTAAGTCATCTTTCTAAGAATTCAAACCTACACTTTTCATTATACCTTTTGTAATGCTTCTTTCATCACCATGGGAGTTCTATTGCGTGACTGAACACATTAGATGAACAGATACTGTACGTCACCAACAGATATTACTGTGACATTTTATCTAAGTTATTTGACCCTGAAGACCTCACAATATTCTTTTTCTCTGGCAAGCTGGGACGCTAGCTGAATTCCATTACTGATTTACACGAACTGCTACTGTAGCTGCATCAAAAATTCAGGTTTCCTCCTTGTAACAGTATTCTTTAAGAGACACATCAACTCTCCAGCTGAAAGAGTTTATAACCAATGTTGCTAGTCATAAGTGTTCTGTCTTATCACACTACTGCTACTGTTTTCATTTATAATGCAGCATTGCCACAGTCACAGAGCAGGGGTCCACTTAGCATGCAACTAAGACACCTAATGTCGAATATCTGCACTAGAGCTTGGATGGCAATGTGTCGGATGCAATTACAACAGCAGGTTTTTCTTCTTCTTCCTGTTTCTATCCCTGTTACTCTTCATTCCCACTGCCCTCTAACAACTGAATAATGATTTTCTTCCAAAGTCCTCCTCAACCATTTAAATATCCACTTCTCCTCTGCTGTCTGGTGAGCATTATGAAGAAGGATCACACCAGATAAAGCCAGGCATTTTTCTCCCTTCTGTTCTTATCAAGAGAGGAGAATGTTAGTTATTGGGCCTCAGAGGGGAGCTGGGATGACTCTACTGTCTCTCCATCACCAGACCTTCAGCTTTTCAAGCAAAGCAGTTTAGAGATTGTGCTGCTGGTCCAGTCAACTATTCTCACCCTACAACACATAAATCAGTTCTCCTACATTCAGCCATGAGACAGGAATATGGGACATAGCTCCTGTTGGTGTCAGGCAGGAAGTCAGGATGGTGACCTCCGGCAAGAAAAGCAAAACTCAGCTGTGAGCATTGCTTTTGGCAGCCATGGTGTCCATACAGCTGATCAGCCGTAGACATTGGCTCAGTGTGCACTGTTTTCACTGCTAGAAGGGGGAAAGTAGGGAACCGTGTAGACACCCATTAATGGACATCAGGAGACATCACTCATCCGAGGCCTCACGGAGTAGCTTCTCACATGGTGGTGTGGCTTACATTCGCACATGATGCCTGCTTTCTCTAACTTTACCCCTTCCCTTTCTTTACCACTTACACAACGCATTTTGTTCCTTCTCCCTCTTTCAATCTCTTATTTGCCCCTTAAAGATGCCTTGCTCTTTTACACCTCTGTCAAAAAATCGTAAGATCATTGAATGGTTTGGGTTGGAAGGGATCTCTAAAGATCATCTAGTTCCAACCCCAATGCCATGAGCAGGGACAACTTCCACTAGAAAATGAGAATGAGGTCACTTGTATTTTAGTAGTTATATTCTGATTATCTCCTGAGGACAGAAGAAAGGGGGAGGATAAATGCATGAGCAGAACTTCATGGAAACTCAATGACCTACATTATCCCACTGGATTCTCATTGCTTTAAAACATTAATTAGGAAGATAAATGTTGTAATCTCATTTTTAGAAGCTTTCACGTACATTTTAGAGTATTTCATAAAGACTGAGGTAGCCATCTGCCTTACATACAACAGATCTTTTACAAATAACAGTTTCATGTTTCACCAATAAGATATAATCCACAGTGAAATGTATATTTGCATGAATAGCCTTCATCCATTAGTGGAAAAAAAATGGATTTAGGCAGAAGAGACACTTGCACATTTCTGATATTAATATTCAGATTTAACCTAAGAGGCAAATAATTCAAAAGCATTACTATCATCATCATTAAATTGGAGAATTCCACATTATCATTATATGGCTTACAAGCAGTGGGGTTTTTAATAACCCACAAACTCCTCTGGTCTCCCTTATACTAAGGCTTTTTCTCCCTCATTTCTGCTGATAATGCTAATATTCAGATGGGGTTTTTTTTATTGTTGATTCACTGTTATTTATCCTCCTATTCAGTGATTTCCCCTCCCAGCCTGCTTTCATTATTCCACTGCATTACTCCAGATACCTGAAATTTGGCTTGTGTTGAATCTGGATTTTTCCATGTGCCCTAGGGTGGGGAGTAGGGCTCCAAACTCCCCACACTGGTCTAACATCACAGGTGTCCTCTGTCCTGTCATTCCATAAATCAACAAACTCCTTCCCTAGCTATCCACATGCTGAGCAAAGATCTAAAGATGATCTCACTTGCAAATCTGTATTAGAAGAGGGGTGATTTGAAAGGCTGTGCAATGCTAAGGAACTTGCTTGCATTCCTAACACGCTTCATGAGAAGGCATCTAGATACTTTATAACACAGAAGCATAAGATGATATGATTTATGCTGCCTTACAGGTGGATTTTATGAATTCCAAAGTGATAACTAAGAATCATTCTTACCTATTTGGCAGCTGATATCCTACAGGCTGCCTTGCCTGTGCAAAAAGGTGACCAGTTCTGGAAGCATAGCAGCCTGATAGGAAAGGCACAAAAATTCAGGAGGATGTATACACTTCACTCTCCTGTGGTCCTTTGCAAACCTCTGCCTAGAAGCATGGGTTCCTAGCTGTTTTGAAAGCTCTAAAGATGACACTCAAAATGAGTTTCACTCTGTACTACAACAAAGCTCAGTATTGATATTTTGTTTTAGAACTAATCAGGTCAAAAAACTTCTACTGATAAGCAGTTACTTTCTTTATTTTTTCTTATATCAGCCTTTTCTTTTTTAGTTAAAGTATCTAAATTTGTAGTACTTAAGGTGGTTCATGAAAGCCACCTTCTCATAATCAGCAAGGGAACTGCTAAAGCTTATTTCCCTTCAACTACCAAATAAGGTGTGGGTAACTTTGCTCTCCTGACATCTTCTGCTCCAAAACCCACCTGCAATGCTTCTAGATTAGATTTCAAATCATTTTCAGAATACTTCCCAGACCGCAGTTGGCCCACCACCAGCAACTGTAAATGCTCAGAATTTCAAGGCAGGTGGTGTTATTTTATTGCCAATGTTTTATGATCTTTAAACTCTATCTATCAGAGGTCCGGCTTCACTGTCAGTGCTGAGGTTTCCAGCTACTATGTCAGGATTTCCAGTAGATCCCTACCACAAGTGTGACATTATGCAATAGTATTTTAGATGTGGACTCTTTGCCAGCCATAGCTTGGGAAATATATCTACAATTTTATCAGGTAGGAACGAGCCAGTTTCAACTTGGCATCCAAGGCGTGAAAGAATCCCAGCCCAGCTGTGGTGTCGCAGAGATTACTACTACTGTTGGATAGTAGTAGAGTCAGCCCCAGGCTGCTCACTGCTGTATCCCTGCTGGTGCTCTGACCACGGCTGGCAGGCAAACCCTCTCCTTTGCAGTCCCTGGAAAAGATGTTCTCAGCCTCACCAAATCTCTACTGACTCTGTAAAGCTGAAGAGTTCTCCCCAAAGCCTTGTTGCTTTTGTGCCTTTTTATTAACACTGAACTGTATCTCTAAATGCCCGAGGTGCCAGCATTCACAGGATCCTTCATTCAACACCAAACCAGAGTTCCCAAACATGGGAGTCTTTTCATTAATGTGCTGTTTCTATTCCAGAGTGCTCATCAGATCACAAAAGGACAGTTTTTCCTTTCATAGCAGAAGAAACAGGAGAGAGTGATTTGCATTAATTTCATGATAAAATATTATTAAATTTAAGTTGCGGAGACTGATTCCCACTTTGCCAGTAATTCTGCAATCAGCTGGTTGGTGACTGAAAATGTTAAAAGTTATATTTAAATTAAGTTTTTAGGAGCAATTCTTAAAGCACAGTTATGTTCTGCAAACATTTTGGTATTTGACTAAGACTCCTTCCTTCTTTGCATACTGCTATTTTTAGTGTGTCCCTATAATAAGCAAAACCAAACTTTCAACATTTTCTCAGCCTAACAGGGTGATATATCAGAACTTACAACTGATTGTAGTAATTTTACTGGGGCAGAGCATACAGCAGCTGTGCTCAGACAAGCAATTTCTTTTATACATAGAACTTAAAGTAAGAACAAAGTATTCTGGTCTGTGTCTATGAAACTGAAGCAAGCTATATGGAAGCACTTGAAATTTTCAGTTATATAGGTGTATGAGGTTTTTATTAGATCTACAAAAGGTTATGGAGTTACAGAAGAACAGGATCAAGCACAGCGACTACTGAAAAAAACCCACCAAGAGAACCAGTACTTTTGCTAGCCAAACTGCAAAGGCTGTAGATAAGGGAGAATCATGAAAATAGAAATCACTTTTCACTCCTAAATGAACCCTGCATACAGTGGCTGACGCACAACAGCAGGATGATTTGGTTAGGTTTGTATCACCTCGCACAGTGCTATATAGGTTAGTTCATTGTGGAATTTTATTTATAAAAAATCCAAAGCAACAACAATATTTACACATGTAAACAAAAAATGTGAGGGAAAGATAATTGACAAGAAAATCTCTGCCAATGGAATATTTTGCTTTTACTGTGATATCAGAATTACTTTCCAGCCTGCATCTTGCATCCCTACAATAATCACCTTTGGTTACAAGAAAGTAGCACGTCATACCTCTTTCTGCCTTGCTCGTGTTATGTTTTTCAAGTAGGAGGTAACGAGGACTTTCAGGAAGAAAAGGCAGAATCACAACTTGTATCAGTGAAGGAACAATAATTGCTCCAAATAAATAAGGCCACCGAGATTCCTGCAAACAGATGCAAACATACATCAGTAATACTGTCCCATAGTGATACTAGAAAGAAAAAGAGCTTTGATGGGAAGCACTGTAACTTTTCAACATTCAACATATTGTGTCAGTGAGCCGAGTGTTGTCTTCTGCCTCAGCTAAGTAAGCAGTTTGGACACCTCCCCCTCAGATCACCTTACTCAAGGGCCAAAGAAGAGAGAGTTCTAGCCATCAACTGACTGAGAATGAAAAGAGAGGCACAGGGAAGCTGGAAAACAGCAATACATAGCATATTTTTCCTTTCCTTCACCATCAACAACTAAACATGTGAAAAACTCATATATATATTCAAATATTTGTTCTACAAGTAATCCCCACTCACAGAAGCATCACACATTAGCTTTAAAAAACGGTACAACATTGCTTTCATAAAGTTACATATACCTTATTGGTGTCTAATCTAATTGATCTAAAATACACACACACACACACGCACAACTACTGAGCCAATCATATTAGTCATACTATGGGTAAAACCCCATTAACACTTCAGCTAAGCTGCAGTTTAGCATTTTCGTGCTTCTTGGTGTAATGCAGGCAGTGACCATTCAGCAATTCACAGCTGCTGGGAATGAACCAAGTTGGGCTAAGGTTTCTCTTCTACCTGGCAAAACACGTTTGCCTTGCAGGTACAACTAACACATAGTTGGGAGGTTTTCATTTCCGTTCAGAAAAGATGACATAAGAAAATATATACAGTTCAACACAACTAAAGTGAAAGACAGCTATGTAATTTAACAAGAAAAAAGATATCTGGCTAACTGATGCAAGGTTACCTTTATGGATGTTTTCTCTTGCAGCCAATGATTTCACCCCTTAAGATGGCTTCCATTCTAATTTAAGCATATTTAAGTTTCACCTATCTTTCTGTCCCAAATCATAGGACCTTAAGTCCTTTGGTTTTATAGTAGTGTAACTAAGAATAATGCATTATAGTGTTTCCCACTCCGAATTAGCTAACCTGGCTCAGATGTTCAAATGAAACTCTAACAACCCTCTTCCCAAGTCCATGAAAGAGAAAGTACTTTTTCTAATTGCTTTGCAAGTAATCTGCTGGAAGTATCCAGCAGGGGCCTGAAACACAAAAGCCATCTGCAGCATCCCAATCAACCCAAAGCCCCAAAGACCTGCCTCTGACAAGCGCTACAGCTGAACCCAGGATGCCTCCATAGAGAAGCCAGGCAGTTTTAGCCTGCCAGAACCCCACGGCTGTGCAGGTGAAGAGCATGATGCACTGCATTATCCAGCGCTAGTTATACAAATCTACTCAACTGCTAGCAGATTTCAGATACAACTTGACTTTGATAATTTTCTTTGAAATCAACTGAAGTTGTTAACATCCTCAAATGCATTCATTATTTAAAACCAACTATAAAGAGTGACCTGAGCAAAGCCCTTTCAGGGAAAGGCTGGGAAACGCAGTAGAAAATTTATCTAGCTTCTGGGCTTACTCTCAAGAGAGGATATTTTCAAGCAGTTGACGGAGAAAGGTGCCAGCAGTATTATTTTCTCCTGCAAAATGGCCCTCAATCTGTCAGTGTTCTTAAGATAGCTTCTATTCCAATTGAATGCCAAGATGAGATTTTTTTGACGTATTCTCCAAGTTCAGCATTCATCTATTTAATTCAATGCTTTCTAATCTGAGACTTAGTTCTTAATTGAAAAGCCTGCTGAGACTTCAGTAGACCTACTGCTCAGGCATCATGTCTAGCACATTTTCAAAAGCTTGGCTAGATCAAAGGCAGATTGCACTGCATCCTGGCTGATTGAGCTCTGAGAGGCACGGGGGTTTGGATCCCATCCCTCAGTCATTCATCTATCCATTCAAATTCCATATTTCCCTAAACAGAGATAGATAAATTTTATTTCAATATAACTTTTTACAGTCAAATCAAAGGTCAAAAGCCCCCAGGCAATTTTCTGTTGATAGTTTTCATTTTACATTCTTCCACTTCAGCAATGTCTGAAACACCATGTACTGCAGGGTATAGGATGCAATCCGAGCCCCAAAACTGAACCAGGGCCTGAGATAACTGAATAACTTCAAGAGAGAATATGAGGGGTATCTGCTAATCAAAATTTTCACTTGCTTTTTAAGTGATAGGTTTTGTATCAAAATCTCCTGGGATAAGAAAACAACCTGAGAAACGGATTCTTTCAAACAATTTCAAGATCAAGCTTGTCAGTCTTCCTAAAAGCCCCCATTAATTTCAAGATACTATTTCTTCACTCCTTTTTTTTTTAATGCAGTTGAGTGGAGAACTTTACCTAGTGAAAAAGGATCATGAGTGGTTAACATCCTGTTTATAAACGAATGAGCCTGGATCTTCTTTTGAAAACTAGAAAATTAACCTAATGTTAAGTCTTTAAGAGTAGTTAATAATCACACAAACAAAGTATGTATCTGTAAAGTATAAGAAAACAGGCAGTATAACTCATCATTTTCATTCTATCTCTGTCTGGAATAATTTCATAGAATATAAACACTCTTGCTATGTACCATATAAAAAAGTTTATAAGACATTAGAACTTTTTAAAATATCTCTAGATAAAAATCTTATGCTTGATCAGCACATCATATTTTCTGTAGGCTTTTTTCCACAGTGTCAGGGACACTTATTAAAGGAAGGAAAAAAAGATTATCCTCCGTATGTTGCTATTATTGATATTCTGCTAATGTATGGAGACTTACTTTGAATGAGCTTACACCCCTATTAATGTCTCCCATCACATATGGTTTTTCAGGCAGTTATATTTCTCTCAACTCTTCTGAAAGTGTCATTTTGAAAAAGCAACAAATAAGACTAAACCTTTGAACTCACAGGCCCTGACGGTATAGTAAAAAGCCCTCTATTTTCAGCACATAAGATACAAAGCTTCCTTTATTTCCTCCATGAAAGATTTCTGTTTTACTTTTTAGTGTGTTAACTTTTAAACCTTAAGGTAAATACTCATAGATATGAGCCTACTTTCTGTTGCTGGAATGAGTTGATCAGTAAATCACTGAATGGAAACTTCTTCATCCATTTCAAAAGCTTTTGGATAACGCCTATCCAACACTATATAATATGTATTCTACTTGCTTTTCTTTTAAATTACATTATCCATGTTCAAATTATTCATTTCACTACAGAAAAGAAATAGGAGAGTTAAAATAAATTTAAAATATCTGTAAAAAATTATGAAAATCAAGCTGAAATAAACCTTATAAAAAGAATTAAAAGAAGTAAGGAAAAGGAGGGGGTTTAACCTCTATAAGAAAGAATAGGACAGGATACAAGCTGGCATAATACTCAGAAGCAATAATAAGGCAAGGGCAAAAGACAGCGTAGGTGTGACTTAGAATACACATTAACACTTTGCTTGTTGTCAGCAGTAAGAAGAAGCACACAGGCACTGCTGAGAGAACTGAAAACAACCACATCCCATTTTATTTCAGGAAAAACTTAAAAGAGCATTAAATATTTTAATTACAGGGGACCTGATTCATCCCCTGCCTAGAATCGGTACAAATACCATGTCAAGATGGTAACATTTTAATTTTAAACTGTCAAATTATGGATATTTGCTTAGACCGAAGTATGAAATACCTGGCTTTGATGTATTTGCAAAAGACACTTAAATAGTAGAGCAAGTCTGACAATCACAGACTCCTTCAAACGTTGATATAATAAAGTACAAAGCTGCAGAAATACAAGGAAGAGGGGGAGGGGAGGAAATGAATAAAGAACGACATGGATTTATCAACAGCAAAAGAGATGGGATTAACCTATATCAGAATGTAGTAAAGCAAATGTCACCGTGTCAGAGAACCATCGGCTAAAACGCAGAAAATGGAACTTACTGTAGCAATTTAAAGGTGGAAAAAAAACTGGCATGGGTAAATGTCAACAGACACCACTTTCAGCTGAACTATTGGTCCTTATGAAGTTCAATGACCTATTTAAACACCAGTTACATTTAATATTTTCACTAATTTGATGAAAGTTGAATACGCTTTCAACACAGAAAAGGCTAAGAATATACACATAGATATAAACTTTTTAAAACGGAGAACTGAATTATTGACAGGGTCACACAACAGAGGTGGGAAGAAGTGCTGCATCACTCTGTATGTGGGCAGTCATTTTTTGAAAGACCTAGTGAGGCCAATGAAGTATTCAAGACATATGACAGGATCAAAAAGACTGAGTAAGGAAACATGACTGCTACAGGCTCGGCTCACTCTCTCAGTAATTGTACTTATTTAGCAAAAAGCATAACCTGGACACATCCCATCCCCAAATGAGCATCAACCACTACAGCACTGTCAGACTCCTTGCTTGCCCTCTGCCCCAAGTCTGGCTTTCTGTGCTGTGGAGATCCCCACATCCAGCTGAGCATTCCTGACCCCACTGCCCCAGGGCACTCGTCCCACATCCTTGCCTCCCCTTCATTCTACAGCCACAGGGAAATTACAGCACCACGAACATAAGACCCAAACACCTCCTTGTAGGCAGCAGCCTGTACAGGGTGTAGATAGCACAGGTCAATGCCCAGAGGACACCAGCCTTGCTCTGCATCCCAGTGTAACAGCAATGCCACCTCACTTAGCTATCAATGGCTTGGTTAGCTTTACTGCTTGAAATATGCAAGACATCGCAGCAAAATGAATACCCACTCTCCCTTTTTCACATTCATTGCTCAAGATGAACTGTGACATCTTTCAGTGAGCAGGTCTATTTACCAGTCACTGTTAAATATTCACTATTTAAATATTAATTCTGCAATTAATTACTTGGGGATGGAGGTGTATGATGAGTTTGTGACAGCGTGGAGTACATTTCAAACAGCAATGATTCTTTTGTATAATACCTTTCTCATGTAAAATGGCATATTTTGCCCATTTTATATGTGGGGTGAGCATGCAATACAAGGTAGTCAAAATGTCCAAGAACTAGTGATTTGGCAGTCTCTTCTTTTTCATGTTCCTATAAGAAGCAGGGGCACATTTAAAACCTTAGTTTGGCAAAATACAATCGCACACAGACAAAATGAATTA
Source organism: Psittacus erithacus (assembly GCA_009867235.2). Taxonomy (NCBI): domain Eukaryota; kingdom Metazoa; phylum Chordata; class Aves; order Psittaciformes; family Psittacidae; genus Psittacus; species Psittacus erithacus. Next base: position 37,535 of record WYDI02011381.1, read on the forward strand.
CATCTCGTATAATTCCCAGATGCTCTGAAGCATCTTGTCCAGCCTCCTGCTGCAGCCCCATAAGGATTCGGGTCTTTGGGGTTTTCTGTGTCACATCTGTCAGTTCCACGAAGACATCTAAGGTAGCCTAGGGCATCAAAATGATACTATATGCTTATGTTCAAGCAACTGAATCTTATCCTTTTTAGTAGAGACTTGGCATGAAAATTTCGTATCAGAAATACTCAGTTTGCACACAAAAAAATCACATCCCTGCTCAGAACAGACTGAGTAGACATACTTGGATGTGCAAAGCTGAGAACTCTGTCCAAGTCCAGCATTTCTGTTAATCTGTTACCACACCACATAAAACACTCCTAAATTAAAGGACAACCTCACTGGCCTGGAGCCAAGGACTGAAAATCATTGAGATGAAACTAATTTCTTAGCATTAGAACTCTTTTCTTCCTAGAGTCAAGGGTATGGCACAGCAGTGAAGATCATAAGGCAGCTGAGAAATGAATACTTCTATATCTCAGGCTTCAGACCAGCTACTCACACAAGATGCAGGGCAACTACCTCCCTTTTTACCCTCCTTGTGCCCCTCCAAACATAGCTCTACAACCTCTGGCTGCAGAGGGCAATGCACTCCCCATCTGTTGCATCCTTGCTGCATGCAATTTTCTCTTTCTATGACCATTCCTGTAACTCACTTCTGTCTTTTAATAACAGGATTACAAAGTGCTTACCTTCTTGTTTAAAATAGAGGCAACCCAGAGGATATGTGTATTTCACCTCTGTTCTGCACCCACATAGATATATTTATATGTCAGTACTACAGATACAGCTCTGACAGGAAAATTACCTGAGTCTTAGTGTCTTCCCAGGTATTAAACAGCGAAGAATGTTACCAGACTTAAGGCTGTAATATAAAATTCACAGAAGTCAGAGGGAGATTTTTGTTACTGAGTAAATGACCTTTGGATCGGGAATTTGAACAGTCTTAAAAGTGGTTGGTGTTCAATTCTATGACCTTCTAGTGATTAAATCACATGTTAAATCACGTACACACTAAGAAAGAGAATTAAAGTGCCTGTTTCAATTTTTCAAAACCCTTTTTGGCCCAACTTTTTGTTGGAGTAAAAATTAGCTTTTTACTGCACACTCAAATGGTGTCATTTTTTCATTACTTATTTATTTCTGAGAACAGTAAATAATTTCTGAGAAAAGCAATGGAAAATGGTGAGCTTTCAAGTGGGATTATTATCAGAAATTAGCATGTTGAGGGTGCTGGTCAATGAGAAAATGAACATGAGCCGGCTTCAGCGTGCGCTCACAGCCCAGAAAGCCAACCGTATCCTGGGCTGCATCAAAAGAGGCATGACCAGCAGGTCGAAGGAGGTGATCCTGCCCCTCTGCTCTGCTCTCTTGAGACCTCACTTGGAGTATTGTGTGCAGTTCTGGGGTCCTCAACATAAAAAGAACATAGAACTGTTGGAACAAGTGCAGAGGAGGGCCACGAGGATGATCAGGGGACTGGAGTGCCTCTCATATGAAGACAGGCTGAGAAAGTTGGGGCTGTTCAGCCTGGAGTAGAGAAGGCTGCATGGAGACCTCATAGCAGCCTTACAGTATCTGAAGGAGTCCTGTAAGGATGCTGGGGAGGGAATCTTCGTTAGGGACTGTAGTGATAGGACAAGGGGTAATGGGTTCAAACTTAAACAGGGGAAGTTTAGATTGGATATAAGGAAGAAGTTCTTTACTGTGAGGGTGGTGAGGCTTGGAATGGGCTGCCCAAGGAAGCTGTGAATGCTCCATCCCTGGCAGTGTTCAAGTCCAGGTTGGACAGAGACTTGGGTGACATGGTTTAGTATGAGGTGTCCCTGCCCATGGCAGGTGGGTTGGAACTTGATGACCTTAAGGTCCTTTCCAACCCTAAATATTCTATATGATTCTATGTATACTTGAGTGTCTTTATAAAGAACTATTAGTAGTATGTTGGAGCAACACAAACTTTCTAACAATCTTCCTTTTATCTATGCATGTAGACTCAGGTTAATTTCCATTAACAGTAAAATATAAAATAATTGAAGAAGATAAGATTCAGTCCCTCAAACAGGAGCATATAATATCACTTTGATGCCTTAGGGTACCTCAAGAATCCCTGTGGGGCTGACTGATGTGACACCCACAGTTCCAGAGACTTGCATCCTCCTTGGGCTGCAGCAGGAGGTGAAACAAAATGCTTCAGCACATCTAGAAATTACATTAGATGTAATATGTGATTTTGTGTGTGATTATATTTTGCCAAACTGAAGTTATGTCAGACAAGATCTAGATTTAAAGATTTAGATTAAAAAAACAAAAAAGAATAAATCTCATTTTCATTTGACATTTACTGTAAGTTTAAAGAATCCCACAAAATACTAATTGAGAGTATAACTCCTGATTTTTCTTTTTACCAGTGGTTTCAGAAGAAAACTAAGAAACACAAGTTTAGAAAATACACCTTACTACTCAATACAATGACTAAACGTTACCCTGTGATGCTTGACCATTTACCATAGCATTAATATCCAATTTTTAAAGGACAAATTTACATGTTAGGACATGAATTTGCAATGAGTGACTTTACAAAGGACCATGGAAATTAAAACTGAAATGTCAATCATCCAGAACCCTCAAAATGTTTAAATAGTGGTTATCTTCCCAGAGTGTGAAGCACACTGGGAAGGAAGGCACAGGTCAAATAATTTTAGATTTATTGCTTAAGAACAGATCTCTAAACATTATCAGATACTCAAGCACTAAGGAGACAGGCAAATCTGAAACATTGACTTGCTCATAAACTTCTGAAGCAGAGTCCAACTAACACAGGGTAAGATGAGGTTCAGGGGAAGATACTGTTGGTTATTAGGTCAACTACAGTAAGTGAAAAAGTCCACCTTTTCTAGTCTGACAGAGAAGCAAAAGGTCAAACCTTAAATATATAGACAATATAGACAAATGCTTTAAGCTCAGTTCCATGTGTTAACTATGTTTCAGTGGATCAGCAGAAAGCAGTCTGACATATTATAAGCAACTGCTCTCATCTTCCATGGTATTTTGAAGTCTTTACTTCAGACCTGTTGAAGGACATCTTTCCACGAAAGCTTGTCTACTGCTTTTCCAACTGACCTAATTAAACAAAATACTGCTACACAGAAATCACATCTTCTCAGAAGTTAGGTGGACACCGTTTTGACTGTCCATGAGAAAGTAGTCCTCACTGATGACAAACTTTCATCCAAACATTAGATACTCTGTCAGTGTCTGTTGATCAGCAATAAGTCTAAAATTAAACATGTACATATGTCTTCATAGTGCTCCTTCTTCTATAGTCACACTTCCACATTCAGCCAAATCCACTCCTGCAGGATGTTTTCCTTCCTAATGCAAAACTACAGCATTTGAATATTACATACGGCACTGAAGTCTCACAGCACAATTTTAATGGACTGAAACTCACTTCCAAATACAAAGACTCACAACTGTTTTCCCATGCATTACTTAATGAGTTCTGTACAGAAAAAGGATGAATAAATAGCTCATGTCTGTCTGTGGGAACCAATAAAAAGTTGATTTATAATCTCCAGTAAATAGATAATTTCAGCTGATCCTCAATAGATATAAACAATATAACTCATTTAATATCTCCATTACAAATATATCAACACCCACTGCACCCACTAACAGGGCTGGTGTAACAGAACAGAGCTTCTCTTCTCATGGGTACTTTTGAACTATGAATATGTGTCTTGGGCTCCGAAACAGAGGGGGGCTCAGCAGTGTTTCTGTACCACCGTCAGCACCAGCAAGGCCATGTATCTGGCCTTGAGGCTGCACAACTGCTTGCCTTGGCTGCATCAACTATTGATGAGCTGAGCTCCAAGCCCCTGATCAGCAACTCATAGCTTGTAATTAAGTGAAAGTGCCTCGATAAATGACACAGAAATTGCCTCAGCAATAAGAAACTCTGTGCCTTATACGCTATTGTGAAAAGACAAAGGAAATTTCCCATCGTTAGATAAGACAGGAGTCCAGAGAACACCTCAAATAATTCTTAACTGGCATCTCTGGCACCAGTCTGCAGGAACCATAGGCAGATTTCCGCCCAGGTACACATAATCAATCCAAGCTCAGGAAGGCATAAAAACATCCGACATTGCTGATTACCTGAATAAGTGCTCAAACATAGGACTTTGAGCATCTGAGTGATTCTGGAAACTGCTAAAGGAGTGGTTGCTTTTGTCCTGCTCTAATGGAAGCTACAAACACCTTTTTATATTTGGTAAACAGCATGCATCCATGAGGCATAAGCTGCTTTCATTTCCAAGATACTTCGCACAGTTCACGTCTAATGTCACGAGAACTTCAGTTCTATATTCTAAGTTCTCACTTTGTATCTTGAAAGATAAATATCACTATCACTGTTCAAAGAGAAGATAAATGTATAGAACAAAAGACCTCACAGAAGAATATGAGGACACCAGTTGATTCATACTTTGTTACCATGCTAATGTGCAAGATTCATTTCAAGAGCATCTCCAAAAGGCCATTTCCATTGGAGTCCGGCTGCAGGCTGCAGGTCAGAGTAGTTCTGAATTGCTTTCTTTTCCCATCTATAGTTTACTGACAGCTTTTAAGGAACCCTTAAATCTGAGTCAAGAATCTCAAGAAGAAGGTTCAGTTAAAAAAAGAAAGAAAAACAAGGGGAAAAAAACACACTAAAAATGAAGCTTTGACAAGTAAAATCAAAGTTTAGTTTCCAGAAGAGCCTTCAACTACACAGGCTGAACAACTACATATTCCATCACTATCTATTTTAGTGCAAGTGAAGGAATAGTTTTAAAAGAACTTGGTGAAGCAAAAGAAAACACTCCCATATAAATTTTCCTATATACATAACTATTTATCGCTTCAAATGCAATTTTTAAGATGCCTGGTAAAGAAAATAGTTTGACACAGCATCTACAGGACTTCTCAGTTTGATTTTGAAACAGAAAAAGAAAATCACAACTATTCCTTAGCAAGGTCCACTTGTGCAAAGAAAAACTAACTCGGAAGGAACTCATCACAGAGATTATCCTTACTAGACAAAGAGTACAGTCTCTACGAAGTTCATTAGTCCCAAATTTAGCTGATTTTACTGTAGAAATTTATATAAATGCCACAACAGAATTTCTTTGCTAAAATAATCAGTTGTGGAGTGAGGACAGTTTGGCCAGTATCAGCATGCTAGTACACAGCTAACTCCTATCTCAAAAATAGATAATCTCTAGCCAGATAAGCACTACAGCTGCTCAAATTCCTCAAAAAAAGTGGGATGAAAAGCTGTAATTCATGTTGAATAAATGAGAAAGACAATAATAAATTAATAAAGTTTGTAACTGTAACCACTTACACAATAGCTTTGCAACGTGACAAACTCTAAATGTATTTAAAGAAAAAACGGAGGAAAATCTAGACAAAGACAGTGTGTCACTTAAAGACAAATTCTGAGTTGTTTCTGGTGCACTTTGGTTTGCATTGCTTTAAGTTTTTACCCAGCATGAGGTTACCCTTAAAAGCCTCAACCCAGTGTTTTCTCTTTAAGAAGCCACTTCCCCATCTCTGTTGCTGTTCCCTGCTGTACCTTGTATTGCTTGATTACACTTTTTAACACAGGATGACCAAAAGTAGCTGCCAAGAGATGGACACAACAGGAACTTTAAAGTTTTCCTGTTTGCCCTACCTCTTTATTTATTTCCCTCCCTCTCCCGCTGAAGCACTGCAGCAGTATGGATTATTCAGAAAGTGCTGCCGTAATACTTTTCAGGATGCAAGCAGCACAAAGTTTTTAGGACAACATCTCATCTGCTATGAAACAGTGCAATAGTTAAACAAGCTCGTTGGTGCATGGCCTAGAAACACTTGAAGTGTATAAAACAAGGTTTCAAAGTAAACACAATCTATTTTGCCATTGGCCTACTCATGGCTAACAGCTGTTATGGTCACAGAAGCAGCCAGAGCCAGAAAGCCACTGGGGACAACTCCAGAGGAAACAACTCCAGCTTGATAAAACATTATACACTGTGCATGGGAAATGGGGCTCAAAGCAGAAGTCTGAGGAGAACATGGCAAAAGACGACAATTCCACTATTATCGGCCCTGAACACATACACACATTGTGAAACATTTTTTCCTCCGCTTTTTATCTGTGTACAGATGAAAGAAACACTGAGTCTCAATGTATGAAAATAAAATGTGAACACAGTAACTACAGCAAATGTATCCATAAAATATATCCTCTGTCATTTAAGGAAAGATTAAAGCCCACCGGCACTTATTAAGCTGAAGCAATAGAACAGATACCCTGGTGGTCTACAGCATGTAAAATACATTACTACCCTAAGAAAAACCTTTGGAGCAGGACATTACGTAAAGGAGGAACTAGATAAGTCAAGGGGACATGGAATATGCCAGAATGAAGCCAGACAATATTCCCTCAAGACACTAACTCTAACTTTGAACTTTCAAAACTGAAGCTGACAATGCACTGACCTTTGCTTTGCAGGGAGCAATCTGTCAGAAAAGTGGGATGGGTGATTAAATTGCAGAATCACAGAAACCGAGAGAATGGAAACACCTGAGGGGCAGTGTTTGTAGAAGTGATGAGTTTGAAACCATTCCTCCTTATCTTAATATCTGTTTTTTCTTTCAGTCAGATGTATGGAAAGCTGCACATGTTATACAACCAAAAATGCCCCAAATTAAATCATCTTGTAGACAGTAGCAGTAATTCAGTGCCTGCATTACAGCAGATGACACCACTGCACACCTGGGGGCCAGCACCAGATTGTCATCTACAGTTGCCATGGCTTCCAGAAGAATTAAGGGCTCTGTCTTACAGCAGACTAAACCAAGTACATACCAAAGAGTGCAGTACTCTCAGCAGTCAGGATGCTGGAGAGAAGCAGGTCACCAGCTCATAAAGTCATCCCCTATAGTCTGATCACCAGCCAGCTTTACCATCGTGTAATTTTCCAAACCTCAACAGAGACACAGTAGATGTGGTTTCACATAGGCCATTACCTACAAGAATCAGAATCTTGAAAAAAAATCATTGCTAGGATTTGTTGCTTGAGAGGAAATTAAGACAGAGGAAAGAATGTAACAATATCAAACCGCAGCAGCAGAGGACCATCGTCATGACTTCAGCTTTTCGCCTTCAGATAATCACTCTTAGTAAGCATTGCATGATAACAGAACACCTTCTTCAGACTCAATACTCTAAAATTAGTACCTTTGGAGACAAATAGAATAATAGACTATATATTCAGAATCCAAAAGAATGCCTTTATTTGGGTTTTACAGTCATTATTAGATTTTTTTATCTGCTCTTTCATACATCATAATTCATCTGTAATTTTAAAAATGGATGTAGTAGTCTTCATGTTTGTGTCAATATAGCACATTAACACAGGGAAAAAAAAACATTAAATGCATTTCCGTAATATTGCAGCCAAAAGATTTTTTGAAAAAAAAGCAGGAAATATTTCCTAAAATTCTATTTTTTTAAAGTATAATTTCATCTGGGTTTTCTATATAATGTTGTTCTTATGGGCTCAGTTTTAAACCCAGAATTATTATAGAGAAAGGCACATAGGACAAGATGTTAAAGAGTCTGTTTTACCACAGAAGATGAAGTCTAACCTTAACACAAAGATCACCAGTGATGGGGGGAGGAGAAAGGAAACACCCTGCAGTACGTGGGAGGAAAAAAAATCCAAGATGTTAAGGAATAACTAACAGTTGACCAAAAGAATAATGAGAGTAATTTGGCAAACCAGCATGAAAATGGTATTAAAATGAAATGAGAAGACTGTCAACCCTCAGCACTTCCAGTAGAAAGCTTGGGGAGGCTGAAGGAACAGGAGACGGCCAAACAGCCTTAAGACTGTAAACACAGCCAAAACTGAGCCTTGCTCTCCAGCACTGAACCTGGGGCTGTTCACATTCCTCCTGCTTCACCTGGGCTGGCCTTCATGAATAAAAGATTGCTAAAAAATCACTTTGGGGCTGCTTAAGCTACTTGACACAAAAAACAGTAAGGACTTTCTGAATTGCCTTAAGTAACACTCAGTGCTTTGGAGCTATTTTTATCACACTTGAACATTTAAAGGAACACTGTTGTATTCTGTACTGGAGGAAATTATTAATTAGCTTGTTAATAAATGCTTGTAAGCCTATGCCCCACAGCCAATGTAAACACTTTCCTTTTCTGTGGAGAGAGACTTCTGCAGAACCACGGAAGGCAACAACCTCATATAATCCAGATAAATGCATCAAGCTTCAGTTTAAAAGTTAAATTTTCTGCTCAAGCTAGTTCACCTGGGAGTCTGTTCCAAACATCATGTTGCTGAATTTCAGCCTGTAATTACTCACAGAACATTTATAAAGTTATCCTTGTATCAATATTGTCCTTGAGATTAAGCCCCTCTGTTCTTTGTGTAATTCTTATTTCTTGTGTTAAGATGGTGCAGTCAGTCCCTCTCCCTTCCCTCTATTTACTTGGCCACACAAGCAATATTGCCGTCACTTCCTCTTACAAAATAGGACCTCAGCCATTCCTGCACCCCTCCCTATGTTCATTCCTGTTCTAGAGAGCCTCTTTCAGCAAGATACCCTACTTGGCCTTTGCCCCTCCTTTCTTTAAAACCAGCACTGCTTAGATACTAGGGTTAATAACCTCCTAGATATTTGCTCAAGTTACAAGTAATAGACACATTACGAAGGTCAGGAGAAAATTGTTATGAAACCACGTGAGAAGACAAGTATCTGTAACTAACATTATTTACAACAAATTCTCATAGAGACAACCAACCAACCACAAAGCAACAAAAAAAATACTGTGTGAGGTTTTATGCCATGATCATTAAAAGGCTGAACATTGTTAGACACACTTAAAAAGGTGTCTTCCACATCCTAGTGCAAGCAGTTGTGCAGAACGGTGGTCACTGGCAACAAGCTCCTACTGATCACAACTTTCCTGTCTATTTGCCTTAAACGATTTATGAATTTTACAAAGGTAGAACTGTACCACATGTTGGCATATTACAGAATGGCTTATGTATAATGCAAATGACCTCAGGCTTCTGAGGAAAGCAAGAGTTTGCTTTCCAGTTACAGCTTAAATCAGTAAAACGACACGCATACCTGTCTCCAAAATACTGTGGCTGTGGATCTGGAATACTTGCCTCACTTCAAATGCAACAAAGATTTCTCTAACAGAAGGAAGAAAAAATAATATGGGAATTATAAGAAGCTTTTAGATCATTAGTGAACAGAAGCTATGAAATCAGAGAGAAACCTACAAGTAGAAAATAGCCTGCAAATATCTACTTTTAAAGTTGATCAAAGTGACAGAGATTTGAGTAGGATGTTTGCTGGGGAGGGGAGAGGGGAAAGTGTTGGAAGGACCAAAGAACCCAGGAGAAGGACACCATGTTTGCCACCTCCAAGCTTTAACAGCAGTGAAATTATCACACTACCCTCTGCAGGAATGTCCCCTGGCAGTGGCTGCTGTTCCCGGTGCAAACCTCCCACTGACTTCAATAAGAGCCACACAAAGCTAGGGAAGAGAATCCTGGCTTGACTGAAACCAACAGAAATTTCAATACAGCCTTCAAAGAGGGATAAGGCTGCACAAGGTAATAATATTTCAAACAGCCTGAGGTATCCCCTCAGTGCTAAATTTTATTAATATGTTAAATGGAAAATACACGCACATACCCAGCTGGAAAATTCAAGCTGGCTCCAATAATTTTGCTGGAAATATGCTAATTCGTACCAGATGAAACTTTTCTCCTTTGACACGATGATGTAACCCATCCTGAAAAGAACTAATTCTACAGATGAAGTATATTTCTTCTTATGTAAATTAATGGCTATCTTTAATGGTGCAATATTAATTAACTGCATAATAACGCAGGTTGTAGAAGCAGAATAGCACCCTCCGTAATTTGATAGTGATAATGATTGGGAGGAAGGGAAGGGGAGAAGAGAAATAAAAAGAGCAAGAATAAGCTGAAACCAAGGAAGAAGTATTTCCCATTCAAAATACCCCAAAGACCCACAGGAAAATAAGAATTTGCATGACACCTCACTTTTGAAAGGGTACATATGTTTCAAAAAATCCCAACAAAACCCCCAAAAACCTGCTATATAAGGGCTGACATATATTCTTAGCCATCAAACTAGCCTCTTGACATTTAATAGCCTTGTTTATAACAGACTAGGTTTCCAAGTAAGAGAAGGGGACATCCATAGAAGCCACACAATGAAGGTTACTGAAAGCAATTTTAAGCTTTTTCCTAAAATCTTTTAGTTTGAGGAGGGGAGTCCTTCAATAAAGAGCAAATGGAATCAAACCATTTGCCTTCAGGAGAGCTGAACAGAGTAAGTGAGTCCAAGGGTAAAGGGACAGAATACAAACTGGTCAGACAAAAATGAAAGTGTCAAGGACGATGGTATTGTGTATTTACAAAGAAGTTGAATTTGGATGGACATAGGAGGACAAACTCTTCTCACTTTTCAAGAGTTTACTACTTTTGGTGGCTGTCAGAAGGGATTCTTAGTTTGGGTTTTATTGTGAGAGGATTGGTGCAGATGTTTCCTCCACACAGCCTTGATGATTCATCTTTGGATGAAAAGTGTTTCCAAGTGCCAGCCTCAATAAGCCTCAACCTCATTTATTTAGAGTAATGATGACATCCAGTGGCCACCAAGTTAATCTCTCTTTCTGTAAAGGTACATATAACTCTGCTCTTCCACCTTCTAATCTAAAAGTAGGAGTGCATTACAAGGAACACTATGATCACTGAGCAAGCGTTTTTCTATTCAGGTCCTCATAGAAACTCTAACCAAGCCTTTTACAACTCTATCTCACATTGAAAAGTTACAAATGGAAACTGCAAAAACTCTTAAGCACTTCCATGGTATTCAAAGAAACTGGAAACCAGCAAAAATAAAGGTACATCAAGAAAGAGGGGGGAGTGGAGTGAACCTGGATATGCACACACACACAAGCTGATCAGGCTGTTAAAACTGGTTGTCACATCTACCAAACTCAGTCATACATACAGCCTTTTAAAAGACATGGAAGAAATCACTTTTCAAAGTGCTTCAGAACAAAACCCCAATTTTTCTGCTTTCCACATTTGTATGGAACTCAGCCAAAATATGACAATATAACACTTTGAGCATCCTTGTGTTCTTTCTTAGGAAGATTCTTTTAAATACATACTTGCCCAAATATTTCTGGCAGCCCCAAAACTTGACCAGTGAAAACACCAATGCAGATGAAAATTGCTGTGACTTGACCCAATGAGCCACGGATTTCCTTAGGAGATATTTCACTCAAATACATGGGAAGGGCACTCAGAGAAATGCCTATGAAGGAAGGAAAAAAACATGTATTAAGTCAAATCACCTTTTCATTATGCCAGGCTCAAAACAAACAGCTGCTGAAAGGAATTCAAGTGCTAATCTGCTCACAAAAGCGGCATAAAAATACTCAAAAACCAGAATTATATCTATCCACAGACAGTATGAATTATCTTCTCTGCATGTTTAATAGTTCTTGCACTATTTAATAACCATGGAATTGATTATGTTACAGATCTACAGTGTTGTGCGTAGGCTGCTATTTGATGAGAAGAACCAAAGGTTACTTGGAGATGAGAATCACCAGGAGAATAGATTTTATGTTTTAAATTTGCTCATCCCAAAGCAAGCAAAAGCACTCTAACACTTGTGTAGGTAACGAAAATAAAAACAACAATGTATCAGGCAGAGAAAGCAGACACTGTCAGATGAAGTACTTTTACTGAAAATAGTGTTAGCAGATGTTCCTCTCGATACAGGCCTGCAACTGCAATGAATTCTTAATAGCAAATATAAAATAAGGATGAGCATGCTGCTCAAAGCCTGGAGAAAACAAATGCATGACTCTTGTTAGTACACTGATAATATTTACACAGCTCCAGAAGTTTGGTTCTTTGGTGGTAGTATGAGACAAAAGTTATCATTCAGCACCAAAATTATCCATGAACTTCACATTGCAAGTGACAGATACATCCACTTTCAAACTACCATAGTTTTAGTTTACTAACAACACAGCCAAAGCTTGCCAGAAAGGGGGCTTGGTGATGCAGAACCCAAAGTACTTTGCATTGTTTAGAATCACATAATTACACTGACAGCATAAAACAATTTCAATTCATCAAGGTTGTCGCCATATTAGGTAAATATTTCCCACCATCTAACAACCTGTGAAGTTGCTGAGACCCCCACTGCCACCTGCAAGACTATTCTGATGCAGCAGCGCATGCACAGGAAGACCACATTGCTAGGAATAAATGATGTGACATCTAGACTAGGTCATGCTTTGCCTAGAAAGGTTGGACCAGATGATCCTTGAGGTCCTTTCCAACCTGGTAATCCACGATTCTATGATTCTATGTAACAAACCTTCCACTTAATCATACTGATATTAGCATGAGATCCAATGACTTTTAAACACAAAGCAGCAAGCAGCATTAAAAAAGAGACTGCATACTCCTAGCCAAAGGATTTTCATGGCATGAAGACAAATATGCTCTACAACAGCTGAAGGAGGACAAGAGTAGATAGCAGCAGTTAGAATCCATTGTCCAAACACCAGATCCTCCAACCCTTGTCTGCTGTTTTGTCCCAGTGAAATCAGTGTGGCTAGTCCATGAAATGCCTCTTTAATGTAAAGAAAAATCTAACTGGGGGAGAGGAGAAAGATTATGCATGGTGCAAGCATTTCAGACACGTTTAGAGTGACAAAAGCTTACCTGCATCAACACCCATTATAACACGGCCCAGTATCAGCATTTCAAACGATCCCGCCAGCAGGGACAGGGACATCAACAATGCGGCTGTCACTGCAAACACGTTATTGAACAGCAACGTACATTTCCTAAAAGAAATAGATATCTTATGCAGATATATACTCCAAAGGCTCAGCAATTACCCATTCTACACATCCTAAGAACTCAAGTGTCATGCTTGAGTCTCCATATATGACTACAAATAAGTGTACTCTGGATAAATGTATGTATGTAGGAACCAGAGAACATATTTTAAGAGGCAATAAGACAACATAATCACAGGCGGTTTTATGCTACATAAAATTTTTGCCATTTTGAGAACTTCCCAACACTGACGCGTCTAAGTTATTGTAATCCATCCTTAAATCCATGATATCAAAAATATACATCAAGGAAAATTACTTACTACTTGTATAGTTAGAAAAAACACTTGGGCTCACATGAGTCACAGAAATCAACCCTTTTCAAAAAATTGTTGAAATTAATCAAAATATAGATATATAATTTTTCCCCAATTTTTAAGATATTTCATTCTGTAGCAATCAAAACCTGAAAAGATATTTCTTTTAAACAAAATAAATATTCTTTAGGGAAAATTATTACTTTCTTCATGGAAAATTATTACTTTGTAAAGAAAAATATCACAAAAATGTCTTTAAAAATTTTTCAAAACCATCTCAATTTCTCATTCGCACTTGAGTTTTCATCTCCCAGGACTTCCTGCTCAAGTTTGAGGGGCTCATTCAAAAGTTACTCATAAGTCTCAACTTCTGCAGAGAAAATACTTCACAAAAGAAATTATATGTAAGATTTCATGGGCCTTTGAAAGTCAGATTTAAACACCAGCATCCAAGGTCTCGTTTCATGAACACATGGAGGAACAGTGGTTAAAGATTAAGACGAACAGAATTCAGAGAAACACTGCTACTGTGTACACACCTCCAGCAATATGGATTTAAGTGGCTTTTTGCTAAAATGCATCCTGCAGGTGAGTGGCTGGAGAAGTTGTTATCACAAGGTTCAGCCTTGTGAGCAATTGTAAAGTTTCTTATGACTCTCAGCCAAAGACTCAGGGGTATCTGCTGGAGATATGGTGGCTTCTGTACAGCACTTTACAATGAGATTGCTGCTTTACATTGACCTAACACAGGACAAAACACCATGATTTTCCCAGTTATGTTGCAAGAGAATGATTATATCCTATGTTTTCCATTTGTGAATCACCTCACTTGTCTATATAATTTAAAGCAATAGAGCTCCATTTTCATTAGGTTTTGCAGTCACATAATTAAGCACAGTCTTATTTTGGCTCTAGAGGTACAACTCAGTACTGAAGCCTCCAATTCCACTCACAACAACATGTGAAAGAAATAACTGATTTAAAAACCAATTTACCTCGAGATAAACATCATTGATCATGTAAATTATGAGGAATCCATTAACTTTGATAGTAAATTACACAGGCACAATACACCAATTTTATTAAAAAACTGAAGTGGTACTAAATTCTTAAGCATTCTCAATGGATTTCCAACCTCTATACGTGGTAATTTCCATGCAAAAGGAGCAACCAGAAAGTCTATCTACCCTTTTCTTTATCAATACAGGCAACAAATTGACCCAGAGGTCCTCATTCTTCTCCAGTTCAACACATAGGTACCAACTGGAAACATCCCACCCACTGAACAAGTCACCCAACTTCATACAGCAGTTTAATACATTTTTTTTATAGGAGATATTTTTAATACTTGCGTTTCTAATTACTTTTCCTGTTTTCTAGTGATTTTTGAACACTGAATGAGTAACAGTTTGAGAATCAAAAAAAAATATACAGCTCATTTAAAGAATATGCTTATAAAACGTAGAAGACAAGAATGATGATTTTACCATTTTAAACAGATTTTTCAAATGGATAATTTGAGAGGGTTGAAGTGATATAAACAATGCCAAAAATGGAAACAAAATATTCATTCATATAGCACAAAAAATTGCTATACATTCATCTGAAGATATACTTTCCTTTAATTTAAATAAAAACTACAAAATATGTATCTTTTTTGAAAAATTGGCTAGTGACCCCTTATGCTATGCAACAAAGAACAGAAAAGCACAGCCTAACTAACCAAGATCAAACCAAAGGATTTTGTATTTGCCAGATTGACTAAAAACTAAAACAAGGAAGGAACACACTGTTTAGAGTGTTATTATACAATGCATGAAAATTTTTGGTAATGAAAACACTGTGCTGGGTATCTGTGGCAAGGTTTTGGAAGTGAAGGGATGCAGGGATGGCTTGTGAGGAGATGGAATGAGTGAGTAACAAGGTCAGTGGGGGAGAAGGTGCTCCAGGATGGAGTACGTACATCCCCAGAGGGACTGTGGCCCATGGAGGACACATGCTGGAGCATAGGAGGAAAGTGAAAAGCGAAGAGTGGCAAAGAGAACTTGCTACTCACTGACCCCCACCCCCTGTACTGCCCATTCTCTCACTGAAGAGACTGAGTATGACCTGCCATGGTACTAAGAGGGAGGAAAGGAGGCTGGAGTGATGTTCAGCCTGCGAAAGTGAAGGGAAAGGTGTCTTGTTTCCCAGTACCAGATCAGTAATTAGATATTTATGCTCACTGGCAGTAAACTAAGGTAAATCCTCCAAGTTGAGCCTGAACTAGTCCTAAGAGAAGAGCCATTTGCTCAGTAGAAATCAGTTTCTATAAGCATCCCAGCTGAGACACACAGTTCATCCATCAGCTAGACACAAATAGAGCTAAGCTTTAAAGATTTTCAAGGTTGTCATTTGCTCCCATTATATTGGATAGTTCCAGAAGCCAGAACAGAATCCTGACTATGTGCTCTGCACAGCTACAATAACTTTAATTACGGATTTGAATTAATAAACTTTTTGTCTAAAACTCAAAAATAGGAAAATGACAGAATTAAAGTTTCACCTGAAATGCATTGATGTCTCAAAATTCAATAAGAAAGAATTTAGAAGACCCACTTGAGAGCAAATATCAATCCTTAAGCAAAAAGTATAGTAAGGAAACTACGTATTTAAATAAAAAGCTGTGTGTTCTTTAAACTAAGTGCTTAAATAAAATCCAGTAACAGATTAAATACAAGTAGATTACTTCAGAATAACGAAGTGATAGCATTACTAAAATAATACAGATAAATTCCCTTAATTGCTTCATACTCAAAATGGTCCACCATGCTTGAGGGAAGGTCTTGTCCCCATCTTACAGATGCCTCCCTGGCAGTAGCCTAAGCAATTCACTGTATATAATGCTCTGGATGGTCAGGATGTGCAACAGCAGTTGCTCTTTGGTAGAAGAAAAGAATTTAAATTATGAAGTGTAAAAGACACATCTAAACATGGGACTTTTGTGGATGAAGGCTCTCTTTGAAAAAATTGCATCTCTCTTGAAGTAGGGGCTAGGAATCCAGTAATCTGGAAATTAAGTTATTAACCTTACAGCAACACAATTCAAGAGAACTCTTTTTAAAGACATACATTATTTCTGACTAATGCTTTTGATCCCCCTTAGTTCATTATTCTGTGTCAGTGTAAATTGAGATCAGCTTCATCATACACACAAGTCTGCAGCCTACGCTTGAATAATTTGATGGCAAAGTATTTTATTGTTCTGTCAACATTTCCTAATCTGCTCCTCAATTACAGTACCAATATGTCAGTTTGGTTTCCTGGACCAGACGAACACACTGTGCTGTGAACATCAAACTCAAGAACCACACTTCAATGAGCATCCTTTATCCAGAGTCCCTGAGATACAATCCCTTCCCATCTCTGATCAAGTACTCATACATCACATCCATAAGAGAGGTGTTTTCATGGTTTAACAGAGATAAACATAATAAACAAAGGCAGAGTCTGCAAGATTTAAAGTTCTGCCCTAGAAATATGACCTGCTTCAATCAAAGTGGTACATATATGACTGAGATCAGTCACCACTCACTTTAAGAAACCTGTACACAAAGCTGTTCTACTCTTCACCAAAAATTCAAGCCTTCTATGAAGCCATTTTTTACTTCACTTTTTAATAAAGATTCAGTGACAATTCTGGGAATTAGTCTGAGTCAGGCACAGTTTCATACATTTAAGAAGTGTGTAAACGTCAAATTGATGATTTGGCAGAAGAAAATGCAACGCTAAAAATAATAATGTGACTATGAAAAATATTTAAGACTCGAAAATCAAATTATGAGGCGAAGGGGCAGAATAAATGAAGAATGGGTAACAGATTTATAGAGCAGAGAATACTGACTTACTGGAAGCATGAAATGGAAGAACCTGAAAATATACTCTCTGAGGTGAAAAATGGGATATGGAATAGTTGGGAGAATGCCAAACAGGCCTAGTAGAGTACAATTGAAAATGATGGAAATAGTCAAAATGTCAAACAGAAAGTAAGAATAGTGGAGGTCAATACTTATATTTAAGCGTCCATGATGACCTTTCTCCAGTGATTTAACTGAGCAAAAATTATCAAATTATACAGAATTTACAATTAAGGAAGAACCAAATGAGCAGTTAAGATGGATATTATAATGGATTTTGGAAACAAACAGAAAAGCCTCAACCAACCAAACCCCCCCAAAATACAACTTTTAAATTCTTTTTGGAAGACTTTTTGAAAAAATAACAACAAAAAAAGAAATGTCAGAAATATCTTGTCATTACCTGCAGCAAAAATACAAACACACACTAGTAGAAAAATTGCTAAAATACTCATGTTCCCTATGGTCAAGACTTGGTCAAATAGTGCATTGCATAGAACAGGGAAGGCATCCCCAGGCTTTGGGAAGACCAAATACAAACTTTATCCTAGTTTAGTTCTTCAAATGTTGTTGAGAAGAAAATGGGATGTGTGATAGCTTTATTTATGTACAATAAGATTCTCAGCAGACTTGTGAAACCAGAATCTGCTGATCCTGTGTGAAATTTTTCCTATTTTATAGTATTTTCCTTTTGCACTGTTGACAATGCAACCTCCTTGACTTCTCAACCGACTGCCTGTTCAGAGCAAATGGCTTCTCAAATGATGCACAGCAAGGCCACAGAGAAAGATATTAATTTTACTCTTGGAAATCTAGAACTCTTCAGGAAAGAGCTTTCATAATTTGAAGATGTTTAAATTTGCATTCTGGTGAAGAGGGCTTTTATAAAGAAATTTAAGTAAAGCCTTCTAGACAGACTAAATAAGAAACTGGTTTAGAAAATGCAAGTTTTCCAATGCACTTACCGTCCAAAGAACTTCACAATTGGGGTAACAATAATGGCACCCACAAGGCCACCAATGGCAAAAATAGAAACAGTTATGGACCAGAGGAGAGTCAGCGTGCTTTCATCCATCGAGAATCCATACCTTCTTTCCCAAGTTTCATTGTAAAACTTCTTGATAAACTGAAAAACAATATATAAGGATACATGCAAAAAATTATATTTTAAGAACATAACTGAGAGAAACAGAATAAAAAAATAAATAATTAAAAAAACCCACAAAGAACCAAGCAGTATCTTGATAGTGGGAATCACCCTTGCTCTTTTTTTTATCTCCTCCAAACAATGGGGCCTCACTTTCAAATACAATTACAATACAGACTGATCAAACCAGTCATAACTATGTTTAACTGCATGCAGGTCATAAAGAAGAGGGGGATAAAAGCACAGGTAGACATGAATGTAGAAGAAGCGTATGAAAGAGAAATTCGTATGAAGCAAGGGTAGTACCATTTAGGTTGCTGGTACAGCACTAACAACTGTTTTAGCTTTACTGTGTACATATATATAAACATTTCAGTCAGAACTGGGCCTGAGGACTCAGACACAGAATTACAGAATGGTTGAGGATGGAAAGACCTCTAGAGGTCATCTTTTCTAACCTTTCTGCTGAAGCACAGCCACCTACAGCTGCATGCCTAGGACCATGGCTGGAGGTTTCTGAATCTGTTCAAGGAGTGGCTCCACAAAATCATGCCACTCATGCGGGGCAAGGTACTGCACATCAGCTGAGCTTTCCTCACTGCTCACATACACAGTCTTAACCTCAGCCTGGTGACATATCACATCCTAGTGCAACAGTCTTTTGGACAAGCCAAGCAAAACTGTACTGTCTAGCATTTGCCATGACTTTAAAAGAGGAAAAACATGCAAAAATTCTTAAAAGCTACCTACTGTTTGTCAAAGATCATGGATAATCACGCTAAGAGCAAAGAGATTTACTGCTTTATCATGGATCTGTAATGCCAGTAACTTTGGACTAAAGAGGGCAAGGATGCCAAGCAAGGCAGGCTCCAGTAGTAGGTAGAGGCAAAAATGTCTCAAAGTTGGTGAATTGGCAGAAATGCAGAGGTAATGAAAAGGAAAGAAGTTACAACCAATTCCTGCAACATGATGCACAGATAGCAACATAACTGACATCAGGAGAAGAGTTTGGCTTGTCTTACATGACACAGCACCAAAACCCCTATGCCGATATGTTTAGGGAGCAGGGGGAATTTCACGTGTAACTTAGGAAGTCTCTTGAAAATTTTTAAAGATGCTTTAAAAGTCATTGAATTGGGAATCCTTTTGGCAAAACCCTGCGCTGTGCTCACCATGAAAGAACATTTATCATCTCTATTTTGTATTTCAATCCCAGGATGCAGACAGAATCATAGAATCATGGAATAGTTAAGGTTGGAAAGGACCTTAAGATCTCAGATTTGCTCAAAACTTAGTGCTTTTCACTAGTCTATTTTTTCCAAAGCACCAGTATTGCAGAAGTGAATGATTCTACAAATTCTTCAACATAACACTAGGAAAAAAAGATGGAGTGAATTGAAAACAATTAGCTTTAATGGACTGTGGAAGAAGGGAGGCTGTTTCCACTTTTTCATTGTATTTATGACACTCCCACATCTGGCAACCATACAAAATCAAGGACTAAGCCAAGAAATGAAAGATGAGCTTTTTCTACCAAAGAGTTTACAGCCAAGACAAATAAGTGTTAGAGAAAGAAGATGAGAGCTGACAGCAGGTGGTTTGATACTGATGGGGGTGGAAAAAACCTACAGTATCAGTCAAAAAGAGCTAGTTGCATGGCACCATTAAAATTAAGAATCCCAAATCATTTTTGTCGTATGTCGTATCTTCTCTTTGAATTTACATAAGCTGCTTTTTGAACAAAGATCACGTTGCTAAACAAAGTAAGCAATTTATTTTCAGTAATGAAAGATGTATCAAACATGAAATCAGACTGATATGAATCTATCTGCCAGACAAGCTGGTTCTCTTCAGAGCTTAAAACCTGAGACCTATCTTGTAGCTCTTCAGCTATCAAGACCTACACTTTTCATCCATGGCAGCTTAATTTCCTTAAAAGCCCTTCACATGGGCCCTTCCATGGCATCTTTAGAAAGCCCAAGTGCCTCTTGAATCTCTGGAGAACTCTGACAGATGCCCTAGTCACAGTTTTCCTCTGCATAAGGCCATGCCAGCTCTTCCCCAGATTCTCATTTTTCTACTACAGTTTCTGCTAGTTTGTCAGGTACAAATTACTAATTCTTAGCATACATGTTCCAAGTTTTACTCCTAAAAACTGCCCTTTTCTTAAAGTCACAGTAACCCTCCCAGTCTCTCTGTTACTGAAGCTATCTAAAAACAAGCTGAACTATGATATGAAGCCTATATTTTGAGTTATTGTTTCAGTCTTGAGCAGATGTTAAGCTATTTTGGCAACCTGACACAAAAGTAGCACTAATTTTATTCCAGTAATTATTATCACTAATTTATCTTCAATACATCCCCTATAAAAAAGGTTCCAGTGTGGGACCTGGCCAGACTTTTCCAGTTCAAAACAGTAATTTAGGTTTCTCGTCCTATCCCTGTATCTTCTGAACAGCCTTTTTTAGCTTCCTCTTAACAGCCTTATGTCACAAAGCCTTTTGTCTGGGCATTTTTTATGTCTGCTCAAAGTACCCAAACTCCAGGGCCAGCTCACTTTTTTAGCCTTCAATGTCCCAAAGTTTATGTTCTTTTTATTGCCCTCCTGACATGTGCACAGCTGCAGGTTTTTGAAGTATGCCTTTTAACAGCTTCCCTTCCCTGATGTTTAATTACACCAAAGTTTATTCATCTTTCTAAAAGGTAAGGATGCCATAGTGCCAGTTTAACATTTATATATAGCCTCTGTATCACCTGCAGAGATATCTCCTATTTGCTTCCTCTTTAGTCAAGCCTTTTCATGTTTATGCTCCTCCCGTTTTGAAATCAAGCAAAGCTCTGAGGTCCCCGTTGTGTCTGATGCTCTAGGGAGGATGCAAATGCAGTTGATCACTACAGCAGAAGGGCACACCATGCTTGTCTAACACTCTCACCCATCTGTGTTACTACTCCTCAACAAGCTCTGTAGTACCACAAAGTGTAATCTTGGCACTTTTCCCCAGTTTCTTCTCAGGTCTCCTCCAGCGTGTCACAGGTACTAAATTATCCTGCAGCACGATTCAGCAGTATCAGCCTAACACCACATTCTCCCTGTTCAAATGAGGAATTTCAAACTTTATGTATTCCAGCCTTGGACACACAGACTATTCAATGTGAGGACTTTATTTAGTTTGAAACACCACCTCTCCACATGCAAAGTACCTAAAAAAGGTGGAGGTAGAACATGCCAGTTGCTGTCTTCCTTTTATCAAGTTTCTAGTAGGTGTCTTATGCCCTGAATTAAAAGGAGGACAGTGATATTTCTCCCATCCTATCTTATATGTTTCCATATGAACAGACAGAAAAACCCCACAATTCAAAGCAAGAAGTCAATTTGGTGCATGGTCCATTTAGAATAAGCTCACAATAAACTTCCGAATTAATCTACCATTATATCAATTAATAGATCTTATCTCTTCCATACCAACACATAGATTATATTTAGATTCAGGTATCTTCTTGTTTATTTGAACTTAATTTCCAACAGTAATAAGTACTAAAATAAAACCTTTTTAGAACACGATTAGCAATTCTTGCTAATGATAATGGCTACAAATAGTATGCAAACTATTCTCTTCTTGTGTTATGACTAATTTTCTCAGCATAGCTTTATTATTTAGAGAAGACATCAAATAACAGCAAATATTAAAGAAAGAACAAACTACAACAGTCAGTAGTAACAGATAAGTATGCTGGCATGTACATTACCTTCACCTGGATTCCTATTGCAAATAAATGGGAAGCTAATAACACATACAGGTTTTGAGGAGTTACACATGAAACAAAACAGATCAGATCCAGCAAATTCACTGTATTTGAATCCAAGGAATTCTGTGGAAAGGCTCCTTTGAGATTTTAATCAGTTGTCTGAACAATGTTAATGGCATAAACCTATATACAAAAATTTTAGTCCCTATCCAAAGCCTACAAGGAAGGATAGCTGACTGATAGCAGTACCTCATATTCTGCTGCCTCAGTTCATTGAAGTCATAGTGGTATGATGGGAAATATGAGGGGAATACAAAGGATATACATATAAAAGGGATATATTTTAAATAGAATGGAAATATTTTCTTTGTCTTACCCTTAGTTACAAAGGTCACTCACACACAATGACAGCTATGGTACTGGCTGACACAGCAGGCCACACATATTTGCAGTAGCCTCCCTTTCCCTGTATCAGCTCTTAAACGAATGCAGAGCTGCAGCTGCCAGCAGGAAGGGGGCAAGCGCTGTGCAGCAGTAAGTAGCAGAGGTTTCACTTCCTGCACAGAGCACAAAGCACATCTTTGTTCTTCAGACCTTGCCCACAATCAGTCCATGAAATGAGTTGTAGAAATTCAGCTCAGAAAAAGACGGCTTCAGCTTGTATTCAATTAAAGCACTTGTCTTCCTACTGCCAAATGTTTCCATATGTTTTTAAGAAACTCTGGTAAATCTTTGAACAAGCCCATGGAGGCTTCTAATTCTGGGTTGCTTGCGTGGGCAAGCGCTGTGTGCAGCGGGAAGCACACCTGCAATGGGCCACTGCTCTTTCTCACAGAAAAGTAGGGGTCTGAGTGGAAAGTGACCTGTGCTTTGAGCAAAGTACA
The DNA here is from genome assembly GCA_009867235.2 of Psittacus erithacus. Classification (NCBI taxonomy): domain Eukaryota; kingdom Metazoa; phylum Chordata; class Aves; order Psittaciformes; family Psittacidae; genus Psittacus; species Psittacus erithacus. The sequence goes on from WYDI02011381.1 coordinate 60,526, forward strand.
GGCAGTTTATTCCCCCCTTAAAATGACAAGGAAGTTGGACTGATTCTGCCTTATAAGATGACCTCTCACTGGTGAGAGCTGCAGTGTTTCCCTGCAGTCTGATAAGATGGCACAACTTGCAGCACCAAAAGATACTGTACACAAGAATTTACTAACATTTTTTTAATGCTTCAGTCTTAAATGAAATCCCTGCTCCAGCTTGTTGATGGTGCTGATGTATTCAGTTCCAGGATCTTGGAAACATCCCATGTTTTTATCAACAGTCATTATCAAGCATTTTTTCAATACATCTTAAAGCACCATACAGTCCTACAATAAAGCTGGAAGACTTCCGACATCAAAAAGAATTGTAAGGAATTGCCCGTGTTTACAGAAGTAAGCAGGGGCAGAAGGTACCCAACAGTCTACAGAAAGATGCTCATGCATCTCTGACAGTGTTTAAGGCCAGGCTGGATGGAGCTTTGAGCAACCTGGTCTAGTGGAAGGTGTCCCTGCCCATGGCAGTGGGGACTAGATGATCTTTAACAGCCCTTCCAAACCAAACCATTCTATGATTCTGTGTTTATCTTCTGATGACTGCAAGATGAAGCTATGCCTAGACATGTCACAATAGAATAAATACTCAGTTTGTCCAACCCTGTGTTATCAGTACAAAAAGTACCAGGAACTTCAAGAAAATTCCAAGAAGTTATGAAGGGGACAATTAAAACTTCCTGCAGGGTCCTTTGGGTCATATGTTTACCAAATAAAATACCCATATGAAACAAACTAAAAAACTATGCTTTCATTATTTGCATAAATATTGTATCCATTTTTAATGTGATCAACCTGTCCAGGTGGAAACCTAGCCACACATTTTAGGAAGAGATTTCCTTAAAAGGAGGAGTTTAACTTTGGATAGGAACTATTTTGAATGGGATTTCTACCGTCCCCAAAAATTTAGTTCCCCAAATTTACTAACTACTTTTTCAAAATGGCATTGCTTGCAACACCACTGAACTGCTTACTGATGTGCTTGGCTGAATTAAGAGCATCTCTATACAGCCAGTGTAAAAACAAAATGTCCCCATCTTTATTTGTGATAATTGGTATTTAAATGAAACCCCTCCCCCCAGTATTGTACACTGATTTCACAGTACACTCTTCATCAAATCTATTCCATATGTTGCAGTCAATGGGTGGTCAACACAGCAGCTTTGAATTCAGAATCAAACAAGGCATCACCACAAAACGCAGGCAAAGAGGCCCATTATATAAGAGGAAGCCAGAGGAATTATTTATAATATCAGTACTGTAGAAATGAAATGCTGTGCAACCCTCCAGAGCTGAATGATGTGAACAGAAGTTGCTGAACATGTGCACAGAGCTACCAAATACCCACCTGTCAGAAAGAAATACTATTAGAAACACCTTATTCCTCAAAAGTGTGCAAGATATAGGATTAGTCTGGGCTTGGGAAGAATGAGAAGCAAACAATGTGAACCCGCTCCCTTCAACAGTGGCATTTAGTTTCCTGACAGCTACTGAACTTACGTGAAAACGTCATGGGCAGCAGGAAGAAGCTTTCAGGCAAGGCAGAATTACTACACAAGATTTAACCTCTTCTGCTACGCGAGGAGGGATGTAGAAGCAGGATGCTGATGAGCGCACATCAGCTGGGCACGGCTGCCCTCTGCTGGTACTAAATTCCAGCTCTGTCAGTCACTTACCGCGGCAGGAGCGTTCACCACCGAGAGATTGTAACCATAAAGAAAAGACGACCCAAAAGCACCAGTTAAAGAGGCTACAATAAGACTCCCAGACCAATTCTGAAAAACAGAGAAAAGATGCAGCCACTGTTAGTACTCTTTAAAACAACATACCTCAGGGTTTAGACACTCTCTACGCTACCTTGCATGCCACCTGCAAGCAGTTGTCGTCTCTGCAAAATAACAACCTAAAATACTTCCCCTTGCTGCAATTTGAGGATTAGTTGATTTTAAGTGACAGCATCTCAGTTAAAGTTTACCAAGGTGTAAGTGAACATCCAAACTTCTTTCAGATTCACAGAGTTTTGCTGCAAGCATCCTTCAGCCCTCACACCAAAAAGTAAAATGCTGGAGAAGAGTACTCTCAGTAAAGAAAACTGCTGGAAACATACCACTAACACAGCAAAGCAAGGAGTAGCAAATATTTGATGCAGCAGGTAGACCACCTACCTGTTGATAGACCTGACTTAGCTGGAAACCTGTGAAATGGTGTGCCTTCCCCTCCCATGAGTACAGGGATCAGTGAAATTGCGACCAAAAAATTAAAACTTTGCCCACAAACTAGGTTTTGTAACCCAAATGCAAGACCCCAGCTGTAATTTGCTGCCACACACCTACACTCTCCGGTTGAGATGCCATTTGCTCTTTTACCCCAGACACCTCTCTCTGCTCAGGTCTCCTCCCTCCAACCCTTTCATTCTGTTTTTAGCCAACAATTCCTTGTTCCACATCAGCTGTTGAATGAAAGGTAGAATTGATTTGATCAGTGCTTTGATTTGAGAGGTTTTGGATGTAAGAGTCCTTTCCTTCTTCTCTAGTATTAACTTTCTGCCACTCGCTTCTGCTGGATTACAGAGCGTGGCAGAAGTGACCACTGCCATTCCTAAGAGACGTTAAGGTTTGTGTTATGGCGGCTGGTTGACTGCAAACATCATTTTGTAGATTAGGGAAGACAAATCACCTTTCTTGACTTCTGAATACACTGAAGTGGATGGCTTTTAACGTATTTGAATTAAAACCAAACCAAACCAAACCTACCCCCCTGCTAAGAACTCAGAATTTCAGGCGCAGCTCACTGACATTTTATGCCCAGTCCCATCACCCACTGAAGCCTCAATCCTTTTAAAAGCATTAAGACTTGCCTGAGCAGGCCTACTAAACTCAGCTTCACTTATACCACTTACAGCAGACAACAGGTTAATAAGTCAATACAACCTGTCAACTGCACAAAGCTGTATGGCCACTTCAGAAGATCTGGAGCATGAAGTAGGTTTGTGTAGCTAGCACACAGCACATGTGCAGTGACAATGAACTGGAACAACCTCCACCAGCCTCACAGGGACTGCTGGGTAAGTGAACACACAGTGGTTGTTAATCAGAGGTCTATGAAGAAGGGATGAGATACCCGGGGACCAGGACAGGGACCATAGTGTACATCCCAGCACATGCTGGGTCTGCCATGCACCGCAGCTGCTGCTCCTGAGGGCTCCAAATGTGCCCTGTGGGACAGCTGAACTTCTCTACACCATGTGAGAACTTCTTAAGAGATTACACAGTTCATTAACCAGCCTGTTCCCAGTCAGGTTAGGAGGAAGTTTACACAAGGCAACAAGCCTTGTGTAAGAAATCCCACTGACTTCATTGCATAAACCAAATACAACTTCTTATTATTAGCCAGCTTCTTAAAATGAACCTGACACACACAGAGCTTTGCACAGTTATTTTGGTGGTGAAAAGTAGAAATTTAACGTAAGGATTCATTTACTTCTGGAGATAACACTTCATATTAGGTAGCCATTATTTCTCTACTATGCACAAGAATTCCTACACTTAGGAGAAATTGCTACCACGCTGAACCAAGGACGCTAAGGAGAATATTCCTAGAGATCTACTAGGCTGCCCCCAGAGGGTCTGTAAATGATAAGCGCAAGTTCACAAGTGCTATGTGGTTGATGCAATATGCTAAATGGTTCTGCTTCAACAACGTTAGACCCATCAGACAAAATCCTTCAAACAAAATTATTTAGATCATATCGCCTGGTGTTTATTAAAAACTCCAGTGAATACCCACATGAGGCTAAATGAAAGATAATGCAGGACAAATCACTGAAGCGCTGCCAGATTAGAAACCCCACATCTGTTTTGTTTCCAAGTGTTGCAAATAGCTAGGCTTAGAACCTACTTCACTACCAAGGCAGCTGCTGAAACCCTCGAACTTACTCTATTCAGAGTTTTACAGTTCTTGGAACACGAAATTCAACTGCTCCATGACCTGTCCCCTCATACACTATTTTAAATATTTGCTCAGGTTTCAGCAATGCGAGATGAAAGATGGAAGCACAATGAAGCAAGAACAAAAAGAAATCAAACTGTTGCTTAAGAAAAATATTATCCCTGTGGCATTATTAACAAAAGGAAAGGGGTGGTGGTGGTGTAAAGTGTTTATGTGCTTTACAGTAGGCCAGGAAACAAGAAGGCAAACACTCCTCCCTCATAGGTGTTCCTTAACTTCACTGCCACCGGTGTGCTCACACGCTTCTGCCGTCAGCACAAGGGCAGGTAGGTGTGACCGCCAGCACAGAGATCAGTGCTCAGTCAGAGGAGCTGCTTGTCAGTTAATAACAGAGACCTCTAGATACCTGAAAACTGCTTAATTCTGAAAGTTCACACTTTTGGTGTTACCACAGATCCCACAGCACAGCGCTCTGGAAGATGCTTTCCTCAGCTCCCATCCTTGTTCAGCATGCAGTATAACATTCGTGTAGGCTACTAATTGCCCTTTTTAATTCTTTTTAGATGCGTAACAGGTTGCATTTCAGTTTTCAAAACACAGTTTAGAATACTGTACTTCAGCTAGCTAGTTATAACCCCATCTCAGATTAAACACAACTGTCAGCGGTAAACATTGCAGGCATACATAAGGCAGTTTTAACATTCTTAGAGATTGCTAAGACTTTCTATTGATATTGGGAAGCTGGATATTGAAGCACCTTACCGGGATCGCTTAGTTTTAGGGAAGCACCCAGCACACAGGCCACCTCTAGCCCGGAAAGCGGCCGCTGGGCGCTGCTGGCAGGTGAGCCCAGGAACATAGTGGTGCCGAAGAAGGAAAACTCCTTTGCTCTCCCCAAGGGTCTGACCTTCTCCGAGGAGCTGCCGCTGCGGGCGGTGAACCCCTGCCCAGGCTCAGCTCCGCTCCCTCCGCCCGCCGCCTGTCCCGTGCGGGCACGCCAGCGCCGGCGCTGCCCTCCGCCCGTCCTCTGGGTCCCAGCTCGGCCGCCGCGGTATTTTTAGCTCTGCCCGCCGCCGGCCTCCCCTGCACCGGCACCAACTTTCCCAGCGGCGAAGGGTTCGGCGGCTCCGCCGTGCAACCTGAGCTCTGCCCCGCTCTCGGGGGAGCAGCGGCGAGTGAATCCGGCTCCCACGGCCACTGGGCACCAGTCGGGCTCTTCCTCCCACCCCACCAATGCTGGGAAAGGACCGAAAACGTCCCCAGCGCGGTTGATCGTCTCCAATGCGCGGACAACGCAAGGCCGAGCTCCCCGCCCTCGCCGCCGGGCTCTCTCCCGCCTCCCTGCCCGCTCCGCCGGTGGCCCGCTGCTTATACAGCTGCGCTCCTTCCCGAAACAAGGGAAGACTCCGCGCCGCCCCGCGCTACTTACGCTCCTGCTTGCGCGGCTGCGGCCAGCCCCCTCTCCCCGCGCCACCAGCGCGTCCGCCTCGGGCCCCGCCGCACGCTCCATGCCGCCGCCGCACGTGCGCAGCGGCCGCGCATCTCCGCGGGGCGCAGAGGGGGCGCGGCCGCGGGAGGGGCGCGAGTTGCGCTCCGGCGGCGCCGCGGCCGGGGGGCACTGCCCGGGTGTGCAGCGCCGACCGCGAGAGTACATTGCTATGGGAGGGGAGCGGGACATAGCCGGGGCTGCGAGCAGGGAGAGGGAATGGAGGAGCGCGGGCTCATTTATCTGCGGGCTCGCACATAACTTAAGCAAATGTGCGTGCCCAGGGCCGCGCTTGCGGTTTCCCGGCAGGCCTCTTCCCTCAGTATGGATCTACACAGCAGCGCAGGTCGGGCAGGGAAATGGCAGGGCTAGGTGGTCCCTCATAGCCCCCCGAGGGGCCCAGGGGCTGGGGATTACGGCTTGCGCGGACGGGGAGCCGTGCCTCCTGGAAACCAGGGCTGCGCTGCTGTAAGCAGGCGAGGGAATCGGGAAGGGAAGAGTTTTCTCGTGGTGTTGGGGCTTCAAAGTGAAGATATCACAAGACTTGCAGCTAAGATGTTGTTCACAAGCCGTTGGGATGTTTCCACAGCCTTAGGAGGCTTGGATCTGGGGCATCACGCTACTGCTGTGCAACAGGTGGAGATTAGTCATGCTACCTGGGGAAGGTAAAAGCTCTCAGCCACTGTTTTTGAAGGTGCCTGTATGCAAACACGAGGATCTTGACTTGCTAACATTTAAACTACACCTCCTATTTGGCAAGGAGTGAGTATTAAGTGCATCTGGGAACTATTCCCAGACGGCTGCTGTTAATATTGGTGTAAATCTGTGCTGTTTCCATTTCTGACACGCTACATACCGCTCACAAATAGCTCAGAGCTCTCAAAGACACAGAGAATATAATGCCATAAAGAACTGCAGGCTTGAAAGCAGTTTATGATGCAGCAACTTTGAGGAGTCATGGAAAGCTAGGTGCTATTCATTAACATGTAAAATTGCCATATATATTAAGAAACATCAGCATACAGAGATGATCTGGACATCATTTGTAATGTCTTTGAATGGTCATAAGCAGAAAAAGAGTCAAGTTAGGATAATCAAGCCTCTAAAATCCATACAGTGTTTCGAGATGAATCGGTTATTTCTGTTTTATTTAAGTTTTGTTTCATACAGTTCAGAGCAAGCAATTTAGTTCATGCTAAAATACAAATAGTATGGCTGTTGTGATTAAAATGTACATAATTTCTCACCTTAATCTGCTCACGTTTTGACCTTTTACAATTGCTGTTAGTAAGTTACAGAAACTAAACATGTGCTACTCTTTGTACCACTCAAATTTGCATCTTGGCAGCTTCTCTCTGCTCAAATCTCCATGCTCCCATGGAAAGAAGCATTATTTTTCTCTTTTCTAACATGTCGAAGCAGAAGGGGAAAGAGAGGAAAAATACACAGCTTTATGGGTTCTTGTATAAGAAAAGTGTCAGAGGCTAAATCAAAGCTTTTTTTCCATAGAACACATCCTCCCAAGATTTCCTTCTGAAGGCACAAAAACTCTTCTAAAATATTACCACAGTCTTCAGTGATACAGTCTCTCCCCAAAACCAGAGGTTTTAACCTATCCTAAAGTCAAGGAATCCTAGAATGTTTTACCTAAACCCTTTTGAACTAGCCTTTAAACCTGGTTAGTTCAAAACCAGATGTGCATAAAGAATAACATAGGAAGAACTGAGAGTCCTGTGGTACAGCCTCACAGTAAGCCCATCAGCAGCCTAAGTACCAAAGCCAGAAAGGGAACAGCAGCATTCCTGTGTTTGGGACACTGGCCTGTGCCTGAAAGTATTTACATAGGTTCCAAATAGTTACTTTCTGCCTCCACTCCCCAGATAGCAAAGAAATGTGTTGACAGAAGATTTGGGGAATTCACTCACCAGTTTTTTCTTCACCACGTTATTCTCTTTCGTGTCACCATTGCTTTGCTGTTTGTTCTCCATTCTGTTACCTTGTTAGGGAATAGCTGAGGAAAGAAAGAGGGAAAGTTGTGGTGTTTTTCAGCTGAGGTGGGCAGGGGTTTTAGTAAAATCATAAATCTGACCCATGAAGGATTTGAAAAAGGCTGTGAGAAGTCTAGGTGCTCCCTTCAAAAGTCAGATCCTTGTTCACAAAGGTGCAACAGCACCCAACTGAATGTGGTTAAAAGCAACTGAAACATACATGCTCATGGGGCTGAAGCAGCCTGCTCAGAGGGCAGCACATGTACAGTAGTTGCTAATACAACTAAAGCAAGAAGGTAAAAAAGCAATGGTATTAGGTCCTTCAGTGGACACACTGTCTCTATTCGAATTGGGGCATCAGACCAGTCATAACTACAAAAGAAGTTCCGATAATCAGGCGGAACTACATTGCTATGGGTTGCAGCCAGGACATTTGAATTAATTGGTGGTGTGATTCTAATGATTATTAGACCTTACATTAGCTGAGGCATCACCTGAGGACGTTTGCAAAGGAGGGGTCCATTTGTTTACTGCTCTGTCAAGAAAATTCTTGCCAGAACAAGACTGTATGTGCTTTAATAATGTTAAAGGATGCTTTAATCACCATTTATTAATAAAGTAAATTAATTTCTGGGATTTCAGAGAGGATGTGCTGTTATTTACACTGTGTTTCACTGTATGATCTTGGGCTGTCTGTCCATCTGTTCATTCTTTTGGAGTATGATTACTGGGTTCTTCTATCTCAACATCTTAAGATGACTGCACATTTTAAGATCTTGCTTACTTGGTCATTATGTAATGACAGATGCAGTCTTGAATGCAAGTTGTCTTGTAGACAAGGGTCTAGAAGATATTAAAATATGATACATGGGCTGTAACGGTCAATTCAGTGAAACAGCACATTGTAGTGGAAATTGTGTTGAGGCCATCACAAAGATTTTCTAAGAATAAATCATGCCTGATAGAAGTATGCCACTGGCAATGCTGGGGCCATTGTATCAGACAGTTCCAAGAAATTAGGCTGGGCTTTTCAGAAAGAGAAGCTAGAGATGTGGCAGCATCCTGTAAGGGCTAAAGCCAGAAAAATTACTTTCCTCCCTCTCTACCTCTCAGTGCAGTCAATACTAAAAACTTGCAAAGCTCCTTGCTGTCTGCTGCAAAGGGCTTTAGTCAATTCCTGCTTAACTACAATTCAAAAAGAGCTTCCAAAGCAGAGGTGTTGCACTTTATAGGAGAGATGCTAACCTCATCATCAATCAGTTCACTTGTCCCATATCACATTTAACAAGCACACCAAAAAAAATGTCAGACTTGCACACTGCTATACTGTATTTCATATATAGATAATGAAGAAAATTAAAATAATGAAGGCAGAGCACAAGCACAGCATTATCAGACTGTAATTTAAGACAAGAATGTACAAGGTATAGCTCTGAAACAGTACAGGCTCAGTCAGAAACAACCTGCTATCATCTAAAAAGGCATAACTCAACTTCACAGCTAAGCCACTAGCAAAGATAACTAGTGTCTGCCTCCCTTCACTGCATTCTTTTTTTATACAGCTGAATCTTTGTCTTGGACTTTGAGCCATCTTTAAAACACTTTGAAGAGATGTCTGTTGTGTCTGAGAAGTTTAATTGCTAGCAGTGCACCATCTGTGGATGTGTTCAGACTGAATTATCCCTCCTATATTTTGGGTAATCCTCATTTAACAACCGTTTGAACATATCCACTTGACTGTAGAAAAAGGAATGTCCGTGTCCAGGACAGACATCCAATATGATGCAAAAATAAGAAATCTGGACCAGTGAATGAGTAGAAATCACCGAAATCCTGCACAGGTTCATCACTGTTATTTTTGCAGTCATACTAACTTGTGCGCAGGGAAGAGAGACATGATTACAGCAAGCAGAAACCTGATCTAGGGATTGCAGTTTGACAAAATCCAAAGAAGTGATGCTCCACTTACAGGAATGAAAGTCTGAGATTTGCATTGCTGCTGATGGTGGTCATTCCTGAAAAGTTTCAACAGGTAGGGCAGGAAAGTGTATTCCTTCCTCCTGAAATTCATATTCCTAGTACCAGGTAAGTTGTGGATCCGTAAATATTTATTCATAATTCATTCTTTATCATGGAAGATTAGAGATGCCTGACCCCTAGCTTGTACAGTTAGGAGGTGGCCCATGACTCAGGAAAGGCCCATTTATGTCAGGTCAGGGGGCACCTTCCATTTCAGCATTACAATCAGAGCTACAATTTGCTCACTGACATATCCAGTGCTTTATACAGCTGTGCACAGGCACAGTTCATTAGTAGGACATGCAGTCCAACTGAATCCTACAATTTGTTAGCCTTGGCAAGGATGGCTTAGCAGTTCACAGAGCAGAAGCCTTATGACTGGCACAGCAAACTGGTTTGAGAGAAGTATGAATAAACCTACTATCATCTGGGTTTGGTTGTGAACTTCCATTGAACATTCAGCATTCATTAACTGACTGCAAATCAGGAAAAACAAAAGCTGTTAGAAATCTGTCATGACCACAAAAAACAAAACAGTGAAGGAAGCAGTTTCAGGTGAACTCAGTTTTAAATAGACACATTTATAGTGATATATTACAAAATCACCAAGGAGTTGACCATCTCAGGAAAACTGAGTTATAAGCCACAATTATTCAGAAAAAACTCAACCTAACAAGAGTATAAGATCTGAAGTAGATCGATTATTGTTGTTGTCCAGTGCGAGCATAAAGCATTGTTTTGGCCAGTAGCCAGTCAGGGGCTATTTGCTATCTTCTTCAAATGAACCTGGACTTACACTAAACCACTGGTCTCTCTACCCAAGGCACAACACAAGCAAGCTTGAGGCAGATTACTGGCAATAGAAAAGGTTTTGTTGACACAAATTCCTCATGATGGGCATACATGGCTTTCATGTTTGTCCCACAAGTGCAAAATATATTACCTGTGTAGAAAGATTATAGAAGCACAGAATCGTAGAATCATAGAATAGCTAGGGTTGGAAAGGACCTTAAGATCATCTAATTCCAGCCCCCCTGCCATGGGCAGGGACACCTCACACTAAACCATGTCACCCAAGGCTCTGTCCAACCTGGACTTGAACACTGCCAG